>JAXRJS010000014.1:6915000-7047500 GCA_037127375.1 Dione juno
TTTGGGATTCTCGACCTGCTTAATAATTTGTTTTCATAAAACGTTCACAATATTATTAAATGGAATAGCAATGTTAATTTAATTTAATTGTTTTTTAAGATGCCCTATTTATTCTAAGTTGAAGTCAATTTTTTCTAGTGGAAATTAAACCCGTAGCTTTTCGAAAAAAATTGTGTATGTGTATGTACAAATGTATATATATATATATATACACCAGCTTTTATAATATAAATTAAATTATCTTAAAACTATATAGTTGCATATAATATATGTGTATGTATGAACAAAGTACTATAAAATTTTCTTAACATATTCTAAATATAAATCTATTAATCTAAAGAATCACTTCATTCTCCCATTTCCCTTTAATTGCAGGTATATAATAATATATCTAAATGTAATTATTCAACAACAACTGGGATCAAACCCACTGTCATCTTGTTCAGTTAGACTCGCTAACTGTGCCATGATGATATTTCAATAGTAGAAAATCACCTTATTTACATATTTCGTTTATATATATATATATATATATATATATATATATATATATATATATATATATATATATATATATATATATATATATATATATATATATATATATATATGTATGTATGCATGTAGTAGTAATATACGAAGAGATAATCCATTGAATGAGCACATTTGACCTTATTGGGAAAAAAGTTGATATGTGTTAATTACTTAACATTGATAATAAATACTTACGCAATAAAGCGGAAAGTTTTTATATAATTGTAATTTGAGATATTGTTTAAAACAAATATAGAATGTAGACTAAATTATGATTAAGATTATTAAAACTATAATAATAAAAAAAAAAAAAAATTAAAAAATATTTAATTAAAGTTTTTGAATATTGGGGGTATAAATTATATTTAAATATCTAAATTAAAAAAGACAAACATGCAGGAAAAATAAAACTTTATTCAACAAAATAATACAATGCAATCTTAAACATTAAAGGACTAATGAAAATAAATAGTGACAATAATTTACACTCGATAGATGTTTAGATGGTTGTGGTAGGTCAGAGATTAGAAGGTTTAAATAGTGTAAATAAAAATGTCTTATACAAATTTATACTTTATTCTATTGAAAAAGGCACAAAAAATCTAAATAAACTGATAATTTTCATGAAATTTGTATGTAAATTTTGCATTAGATTCAATATTTTTTTTAGAATGGATGTTATAAGATGTTAAATGGTAATGGTATAATACTTTAAAATAATTTAGCTAAATCTATTAATTGTCTAAGTTTGTTTCCGTTTTCTATACATTTATAACTTTCCACTCATTTTTTAAATTTAAATATTAACATTCTATGTACTTTAAGAACAGGGTCAAATGTTTGAATTTACATAATAATAACGATTTAAATAATTTCTATATAAAATTTCATCTCACTAAATACTGAATGTTAATTTAATAAAAAATATATTCTCAGGTAAAATGCTTCACAATAACCATTATTTTGCCAAATTATTGTCAGTTATAAAATTATTTGCGAGAAATAACAAAATTTGAAGCTAAAATTGTAATTATTAGTTTTGTGCAGCTTGTTTCTCTAAACCTGCCGGGTCCATGATAGGTGTTTGCTTCTTAACCATACCTGATAATAAAGTTTTAATTTGAGCGATGGCTCTTCCAGGATTGAGACCCTTGGGGCAAGTTCTGGTACAATTCATAATAGTGTGGCAACGGTAAACTGAGTAAGTATCCTTCAGGTTAGACAAACGCTTGGCCGTGGCATCATCACGGGAATCAATTATCCACCTGTAAGCCTGCATTAGGACTGCGGGACCTAAATACTTATCACCATTCCACCAGTAAGAAGGGCAACTTGTGGAACAACAAGCACACAACACACATTCATATAAGCCGTCAAGTTTTGCTCTGTCTTCTACATCTTGGAGTAATTGTACCTCCTTCCCTTTAGCAGGTTCCTGATCACGCTGTAACCAAGGCTCTATAGATTGGTACTGACGGTAGAAATTAGTTAAGTCAGGAACTAAGTCCTTTACTACATACATATGAGGTAGAGGGTATATTTTCGATGGCTTAGAAAGATCTTGGTCAATATGGCTGATGCAGGCAAGAGTATTTATACCATCAATGTTCATAGCGCATGAGCCGCAGACACCCTCGCGGCATGATCGTCTGAAAGTTAACGTTGGGTCTACTTCATTTTTTATTTTAAGTAAAGCGTCGAGGACCATAGGTGCGCAATCGTCGAGATCCACTTCAAAGTTTTGGGTGTAGGGTTTCTTATCCGGCTCGTCGGGGTTCCAGCGGTAAACGGCGAAGGTCTTCACCCTTTTACCAAGAGCAGATGACGTTGCGAAGGTACGCAGCTGCCCAAAAGTACCAGCAGTCAATCTCAACAGTGGCATTATGTAATGTTTTTATTTATATTGTCACTAAGAAATATTAATGTATATACTTAATAGATAAAATATGCTAAGAATAATTACGCTTAAGTCGTAATTTGATTTAATTTTAGGTCGAAGAATATGTCGAAATCGAAGGCGCGATTTTTTTACTCGATATATAATTGTTTTATGATTGGCCCACTCAGCTGCGGCACACGGACAACTCGTTTTGACGTAAAGTTTTTTTTACCAATTTTCAGTTCAAGAATTAGTTGAATGGTGAGAATGTTTTCATAAATAGATTAAAGAATAATACTTAAAGAAAACATAACAAAATTCGAAAAATATTAATTGATATAATATAATAAGAGACTATTTACTTAATCCATTAATATATTTTGAAATTTTACAAAATTGATTAATTTCTAATTAAATTAAATATTTTATCTGCATTTCAAAAATGGCGGGAATACGAATATTTTGACATATTAATGACAAACTAGAATATAAATAATAACAAGCGCGAATTATTTTTTAAAATATGGTTTAAAGAGATGATGAACGATATGAAATCTATTAAAAACACAAATGATTCTCCTAAAACACCTGGTGGCATCAGCAAATCATATTTAACACCTATACGAAGAGTTGGATTGTCTCGAAATTTTAGAAACAGTGGAAGTTCGCCATTCATTTCACCCTTATCCACACAAAATAGTGGGGCGGAAACGAATAAACCAGATATAAAATGTAGGAAACGTAAAAAAATATCAAACGATGAAGAAAATCAAAAAGATATTGAAATTTCCTTGTCAAATGAAAGTATTACAACTAGCCCTGTTTCTTGCCACACCTCTATTAGTTCGGATATAAATGGAACTCCGTCTAGGAATTTATTAGTTAAGAAAAAGTCTAAGACATTGGTTTTGACAAATGATTGCATTGAAGAACCAAAACTTATTCCTGAAGAGGTAACTGGTAATTTAGACAACACTAAAAATGATTGTGACACAATTAAAATTAGCAAAAATTCTCCAAAAAGCTTAAGTGTTAAAGTTTCAAAACTCTCTAGGAGCAATTCTAAAAGCAATAGTAAAGTAAATGATTCAACATTAGACGTTGAACAATATGCACAAAGCAAAGATGAAGTGCACACAAATAAGAATACAGAAGACACTACCAGTATAAAAAATGATAAGAAATCTCCAAATAATTTAACTAAAGAATGTGTAGTTGTTATTCAGAAAAAGCTACTAAATTCTATAAATATAAATAGAACTAGAAAAGAAGATGACTCAAAAAATAAAATTATTGATACAAATCCTGTTTCACAAGTACTTTTTGATTCTGACTCGGAAGACATACCACTTTGTAATCTAAACAAACCAAAAGTAAGTATTAATAATGAAGATGTTACTCAAATACCAGAAGAAGATTTTCAAGAAAGTAAGACAGAAGTTAAAAAGCTTGTAGATAAATCAACATCTGTTAGTGAATTAAAGCCTAAAATAAAGGAAAAAAAAGCATCTAAAACAAAAATTACAAAGCCACCAATACAAATAGAGAACACTCCTTCCTCTCAAAGTTCTAACTCCTATGACGACGATGATGATGATTTTAAAATTGATAGGAAAAAGACTATAATATTAAGAAAATGTTACGATAAAGTATCAAAACCTTCTAGAGCAAAGTCAACTGGTTCCATAACTCAGAGGGATATTGAAGAAATGAAGCTTAAAATAGAAAAGAAGAAGAAACTATTGCTAGCAAAAGCTTTAACAAATGAAACATTGGAATTGAGAGATTTAATAAAAAAATGGCAGAAGGGGTGTCAAAGTGCATTAACAGAACTACTGGAGCTGATGAAAAAGAAAATGCCTGAAAAAGGTAACATGGAGTATGCAGAAATATTACAAATATTAAAAATACCACCCGATTTGGTGGGATATGATTCGGAAAACGATTGCTTTGTAACACCCGACGATGCAACCATTGTTTTATCTACTTTAAATGTTTAACAGATTATAAAATTTAGATTAATTCAATTTCTTTTAAAACCACATTGCCTTTTTTTTATTAAAAACAGTATTATTTATTTAATTATATTTTTTATTTACTTATTTAATGCCTAGCAACTAATAATTTGGTCCAATGTTTTCTTTGTTGGAAAACAAAGTAATTTTTCTTTTAGTTATGTAGATTTCAATTTTCAGTTTTTGCCCTCATGTCTAATATTCAAGAGAGTAAGTACAAAGTCTAGTAATGTTTAGTGTTACCTTCTCCGATTAACAAAATAAATAGTTACTGGCAATACAAAGAAACCTGTATAAAAAATAGTCTACTGTTTTATTATGATTCAAATAAAAAAATGTACTTTAACTAAACATTTATTTTACATTTTATTAATTACAAATCTACTTAAGCTACTTGAATACTAAAATCTGTGAGACCGTATTGGATTTTCAGGGTCAAAGAGCTTAGGGTCTTTTAAAAATGTTTTGTCCTTATAATAATATGGCATATAAGCACAATTTTGAGCTTTCTTTATTTCTGATTCGACTTGAGCTTGCTTAGTTTTGCACAGTCCAGTAATATGCCTGCCGTAGATCCTTCCGGTGTATGGACTTTGAAATTGTGATAAAAGGCGGTGGTTTTTGTAATCTGGTGTTATATTTAATTTGCATAAAATACATAGAGGCTTTTCCTTTGTATATGGGTTCTCCATTTCAACTGGTTCGTCGTCATTCGCAATAGCTGCGTTGGAAGAAGGTCGAATGGATGAAACAGCAGCTTTATGTGCTGTTGCAACTGAAATATTATACATATTCAAATTATATTACTAATATATATAAAAATATATGAAATGAAATGCATAGGTAGTAAATCAAACTAAGAATGTGTACAATAATTTGATACAACTAGTTAAAACTTACAAAACTGGCGTATCATGGAACTTTTCAAAAGTGCCATTGTAATTATTTGTTTAAGATTCCTCTTTTATTACAATTGAGGGAAAAAATATACAGAGATCGAGAATAACATAACCTAAAAAAGAGATTTATAAATTTGACAGTGACAACTAGACAAATTTGATGAATTTGTAATTGAATCGAATGTTATTTTCAAATCGATTCTGATCATGAAAAAAATATATATATATATATATATATATATATATATATATATATATATATATATATATATATATATATATATATATATATATATATATATATATATATATATATATATATATATATATATATATATATATATATATATATATATATATATATATATATATATATATATATATCGTTGAAATATACCTGCCAATTTAAAAGGTAAACTAGGTAAAATATGTAAATATATCTAAATTTCATTGTATATATAAATTAAATACAGTTATAAAAGTTTTTGTTTCCCAGATATTTGTGTGGATAATCATACAGACTAACTTAAAAAGTCATATACATGTAAAAAAAATATTATATAATAAATATTCATTATTATTAAATTCAATCAAGGCGATCAGTCAGATTCAGAAGAGTCAGAGTCAGAAGTCTAAAAATTGTATATAAAAAGTATTTATAATAAAGTTTATTAAACTTAGAACTTCTAATGTAATCAAAAGTAACTAGATACAGAAATAAGCAGTTTTGGACTTATCTTGTTTCTTGTGTACCCGAAACTAGTTCTTTTTTTCTATAAGTGAAGAACTAGTTTCGGATACACAAGTAGTTGCAGCTGGGTGAAATGCCAAAAAGACGTTACAACTCACAGTGACAGCTGACTGTCAGTGAGGTTACCATTATCTAGATGGTAAGTCTAAGGAAGGAAGGCTAAGTGCAAATTTGTCACAATTAATATTAAAGCTAAAATAATATAAAATAATACTAATTTTTTTTATGATAAATAATTATTTCTCATCGAAATTTTGAGAGGTATATTTTAGTAAGATCTCTTACGTGCAGATGGCGCTGTAAGAGAAATGAAAAAAAAACAAGTTTCAAAATATTTCATCAGCTTTATATTTTTCGTAATATTATATATATATATATATATATATATATATATATATATATATATATATATATATATATATATATATATATATATATATATATATATATATATATATATATATATATATATATATATATATATATATATATATATATATATATATTTATTATTTATTTATTAAAATATTTTTTACAAAATTGTTTAAGATTCTATAATAACTATTTTAGCTGTAAAGCATATCATACTGTAAAGGCGATTGTCGGCTCCGATCCTCACAAGGGGGAAAGAATAATAATAAAAAAATATAAAAAATCCCATAGAAAATAACTTAATTTATATATATGTATACAATGTAATATGTGCTAAAGTATGAGCCATTTAATCAATTTTATCTTCTATGTAAGCAAAATTTATTTTTGTATTTGTTGAAAAAAAATAAAAATATACTTTGTTTACGAGTCATTAATGTTGTATGATGTAAATTTTCCACTTAAGCTGCGTTAAGTCAAGTACTTTATTATGTAATTAACATTAAATTTTGTATACTTAAACTTCTTAATATAATTATATATATGCAGTATAATATGTATAGAATGAAAATGAGCAATTATATATATATATATATATATATATATATATATATATATATATATATATATATATATATATATATATATATATATATATATATATATATATATATATATATATATGTATATATATATATGCATGTGAGCTTGGTGGCAAATTTATGTACAAATTGCTAAGAAAATGGAGAAACTATATGAAAATATTTAATTTTTTTTAAATGTTAAATTAGCACAGATCAATGATCCTTGTAACGAGGGCAGGTATATATAATATGTGGGTGATGATTTTAACATACGACCGAAGTGGCGAAGAAGGCGAAGACCGAGAATATTCGTTACCCTTTGGAATATAAATCTGTCTCGTTTCTATCATAACAAGGCTAAAATTAGGTTTTTATTCCTCTTTGGTTAGCAATGCCAAATTTTAATTTGTCCAGCTATTTACATGTGTTTTTGTTTCGTTAATCATAATTCACTTGTTTTTTTTCTTTTGTTTTTTTTCAGTTTGCGTCATGCAGCTTACAAAATGGAAAACTTAAATTATCGCGTTATTTACGAGTACGAGTTCCACTGTGGCATCGGTGCTGCGGAAACAGCTCGAAGGGTTAATGATGTGTATGGCAGTCGTGTCGCTAAAGAAAACACGGGCGTTATTGGTTCCAAAGTTTTCATTCTGGAAAATTCGACCTGCAGAACAAGCCCCGTGGACGGCCGGATGCCCAAGTTAATAATGAAGAATTAAAAGCCATTGTGGAAGCGGAGCCATCGCAAGTCACGTCCGAGTTGAATAAAACTTTTTTATTCCACTTGAAGCCAATTGGGAAGATTAAAAAGCTTGATAGGTGGGTACCTCACGAATTAAGTGAAGCAAACCGGTAGACACGCGTCTTTACATTACTTAACCAGCGCAGTAATTAAGGGTGTTTAAATCGAATCATTACCTGTGATTAAATTGGATTCTCTTCGATAATCGCAAGCGCTCATCGCAATGGATGACCCTGGCAAGCCAGCCAAATCCTACCCCAACCAAAAATTGACCCAAAAAAAGTTACTTGTAAGCGTTTGGTGGACTAGTGCCGGTGTCGTTCATTACAGATTTCTCAAATCTGGCTATATGATTACGGCAGACGTCTATTATCAGCAATTGCAAACTATGATGGAAAAGATAGCTGCTAAACATCCGGAACTGCAGCTTCACGACAACGTTAGACGCCACACTGCACAACAGACGGCTAGCGAATTAGAAGAGTTTTAATTGGAATGTTTATTACATTCTCTGTACCCCACGGAATTTTTTTTTCGAAATTTGGACAACTTCTTGCAAGGGAAAAAATTGATGATTCCTGTCCGAATAGTTCTTAGTCTGCTCTTATTTAATGTAGTGCTGAATACTGTCTAGGTTCACATCCAAGAACAGCCTCCGTGGCTGATGATGTATGCCGATGACATAGTACTACACTACATTGACGAGAATCGACTGAAGCTGGGGCGTAAAGTGAACGTCTGGAAGGGTACGCTTGAGAACGGTAATCTTAAACTAAACGTGCCGAAGACCGAGTACACGACTTGTGGGAGCCCGGACTCGAGCACCATCCATATCGGGTCTGAACCAGCCGTTAAGTCAGAGAACTTTGGACACCTTGGATCCGTTATGCATGAGGCATCGAGGACCACGACGTCCACGCCCGTATAAGCGCCGCCTGGTCCAAATGGCGAGGTGAATGAGGAGGAGGTCACTGGTGTGGTCTGCAATAGCAGAATGTTGGCCAACATTATCTCGGCACACTTAAAAGCTTTACGTCACGGGGATGAAGATGCTGAGGTTGATACTGCATACGTAACGCATTCATTCGAGATAGTCTTGGAATCCGTGACGTAGTGGATAAGCTCCAAAAGCGTTGCCTAAGATGGTTTGGCCACGTTATGTATCAGCCTAAGAACTATGTTGGAAGAAAATACCTTGATGTATCCTTGGTTTTAGACCACCCGGAAGGAATCGATGGCTGGGTGTCGTGACACAGGACATGAGAGCCAATGCATTGTCCAATGAGGATGTTGAAGACCGAGCAAAGTGGGTTAGTCGGAAAGTAGACCCTGGTAAATAAAGCCGGGACTTATGCAAGGAAGAAGAAGAAGTGAAGATAATGAATATTCATTAATTTACTCAGAGTGGAAATCGAACCAGCAACTGCTAATATAGTAGAAAGTTTAACATTGTAATTTTAGTTAACCGACAAATTTAGACAAAATACCATCCCTTAGACAAGAAACAGGTGGATAAGTAGGCTGTATGACTAATTAAACTAATCCAGATAGTGTATCTGTGTACTAAGAACGTCCCTCGCATATACCAGTACTGCTAAGACCCTTTGTCAGGATGTTCAGCTATGGCTTCACCTTCAGGATGCCCTCACGTGTCATCGAGTTATCTGTAGTCTCTCTGACTATTCTGATATTAATAGCTAGTAATTTATACTAATATCTTAAATACATTTTATCCTTGTAATTTGTTATTGAGTTGAGAGCGTTTTACGACTTTAGTCAGTTTATTGGTACATTATTCTATTCAATATTATTGGTTTAATAAATTCCAATAGCTAACCTAACCTAACATAGAGAGAAAATGAAAATGTATTCTTCTGAGTGGGCATCCAACCCACAACCATCGAGTTTACAATCAGAGGACATTCCCACTGAGCCATGATGACCTCAAAGCCTCAAGGATACGTGTTGTTATTCCTTAAAAGTACATAAATGTACATTAATCCAAAACATCAGTTTAAAATGAGATAAAATCTTTTCGCATATATGTGTGACTGTATATCTATCTATATATATTATATAGTTATAAGGTATATGTGGTGACTGCACAAACTACCTACTCGTGTCAGTAGACAACGTTAATTTTAATTATGTTTAGTTTTTGTGCAAAAATGTACACTTAGCCATTTATATTTCTGTGATTGTTTTTTGGTGTGTTTTTTTTACAAAAAAAAAGCTGTAAACTGGCAGATTTTTCGTCAAAACATCCAAACACAGTATACACTGTGATAAAAAAAAATAACACAAGGCTTAAGTTAAATAGTAAACATTTACAGTCCAGATTGATTCCATAAAATATTTTAAATATATTTTGGCGTGGAAGAGAGGGAGAGAGAGAGAGAGAGAGAGAGAGTGTGTGAGAGAAAGAGAGAGAGAGAGAGAGACTCGGATTACACTTGGGTCGTACATCCCAAGCATTGCTATGAGCTCCTCTCCCTAAAGCTCGATCGGTGAGTCACTGAATCTTTTTCAGCCTGCCATTAGTCTCGGACTTTGTTGTCACGATCTGCTTTCCTTAGTGGTCAGTGGTGAATCCATGGAGTGCTAAGTAGTGTCTTCTGTGATTTATGGAATACTACATAAGGCAAGTAACCTTCATGGTTTCAAGGTTTTGTTGACACATAAGCACACTTTTGTGAAATTTTTTTTTCTGTATAGTTGTTAAATATGGATTCATAGTAATATGATTTATGGAACAAAAGCAGTCGTGGCGCAGCGGCACACCGTGTGACTGTAAACGTTATTATGTGGGTTCGATTCCCAATCGGAGAGAATGAATTATTATCATTTTCCTGGCCCTGGGAACAAGACAAAGCGTAGTGTTGAATTCCGCCACTCAATAGACTCAATGTCTTAAAAAGCAAAAAGAGATGCATGGAGAGTTTTTACACCTGCTTATCCTTCTCTGTACGGGATGAAAGGAGAAGCTAAAATAAAATAAAAAAACCACAATAAAAACGTGTTTTATTATCGTATAACGCTTTGTTTTTACAAAAAAAAAAAATTATTAAATTTTTCCAGATAGCCATCAATTTGTAGCGAAAAATGGTAATTGCAAATGCAAATTTTCCGTTCATTTTGGTCTCCCTATATTTTAAACACTTGATTATAATTGTCTGGCATTATAGTATAGAAAGAGAGAAAATAGTGTTGAGACACTCAGGTCGTCACTTTCTGCTTAACTTTGCAAGTCATTGCTTATAGAATTGTGAACCTTAATGCCGCGGTATATCATGAAGTTCTTGAAAAAGAATAATCTGTTATGAAATTGCTAAAGAAGCGCACTTAATTTTTTCTATAAATAACAGACAAAGGCTTAAACAGGACAGCCAATGTCATTAGAATTCAATTAAAAAAAAGCGTCAATTTACCTAACTATTCAAATATATGTATGTACATTATACATACCTGCTTCATAAATACAACATCATAAAAAAACTAGCTACGATTTGAATTATAATTAAGAATAAACTAAGCAATTTTTTTTATTACAAATGAATATCCTTGAATGATTATATTAAATTTAATTGCTTTATTTACAACATTTTTCCCGCGGTTTCGCTTCTATAGTTAAGTAAATAAATAAATTCCACATTAAAATATGACGGGCGGTACATAGTCCAAGTATCCGAAGTAACTCTGATGTAGGTATAATTTTTTTTTTGCATTGACAGCTACAACAAGTTGGAAAAAGACGGAAAGAGGGTACTCTGTGTGTGACAAGTAGCAAGCACTACGTGGCTGCTTGGGAGGAGTCGGCGGTAAGGACCTCAGGACTGGAGGGCTGGGGCTCCTTGGAGTCCAATTTGTCAATTTTAATTAAATTTAAACTATATATTTAATGAATTTAACATTATTACAATAAAACAAGATGTATTGTTACTAAGGAAATTTAAAACAATACACTATTAATAATTATGTATAATTAATTATTAATGACGTGTTTTACATTTAATAATTTATAATAAATATATCTTGTTGTATTTTACTTAAACTGTCTTATTAAAGCTCTTAAGCGTATGTTCGATGGTACGAAACGAAATTGAAAAAAGTTTAAAGTTTTAAAGTTTTTTTTTTGCATAACTTTTTATTTAAATAAAAGTTGGTGCAAAATTATATATTGTAAGTTTTCAAGAAAGTATTGCAAGTAACTGTACTTGTTTTATAAATCGAAATTGATATGTTCGATCAATTACAGGGTAAATAATATATAGAAAAAAATAGAATGGTCACCTTCGTTCTGAGTGTGGCTTCACATTAAGATTCATTGAAATATGTCTTATTAAAAAATTTAAACAATATAAATTATATATATTAGCACGAACAATTATCGGTCCATCCGTAAATTTCGGGGCATTCAATCTATTTAATTTCTGCTTCGTTAGCTCCTCTTTTACGTATTTCTTTACATTCAGTTCATACATAACGCATTAAAAGAAGGTTACTTTGAGGATAAATTAATAAAATCAATTTAAACACCTATAGTTTTCGTCTACGATATAACAAATCAATGTCAAAAAAGCTACCAAATTGTAAGTGAGATTAGATGTCTAAATATGGAGGAGATATTGGGATTGCTTTATCATGATATATTGTTGCCATGGCAACAGTCGTCTATTACCATGGTAACAATATATCACTTTGTTCACCATCTTCAAAAATCTGAATCTTCTGTGAAATTATTATAAATTTATATCCAAGGAAATTCAGATGGAGGATTCATTTATTCGTCGGTAGCAATGATTCTAAGATTCTAAGATTATAAGTGAAAAGCTTATATATATTACGATTAACCCCTGTCGGTGTCGGTGGAGCTGACGGGACCAATGAGTCAAACGTTATGTAAACACTTTTTTTTCCGTCCACTGTCTTAAACCTCTTCATATATGTCCTTTGTGGGACCTTCATACTTTTCACGCGGAGGAAAGCCCTCCGGTATCATCGACACTGTATTCCCGAATGTCAACCAAAATAGGGGAGATTTTGAGAGACCTTCTTTGTATAAAAAAATCATTATCTCAACGTGCCCAAATCGCTAAATCACATTATTTTTATTCATAATACATCTAAGCTGACTCCGCATATCCTCCGAAGAGATCGTATCTCCACGGTATTCATCTGTTTTAACTTGTTTTTGTCTGTAACAATGACATTACGCAGCATCCGTCACACGCGCAGGTATGCTGAAGTTTCGCCATCTATCAATACAGCCAGAGCATCGGTTATGCTGTTACCGGCAGCAGCAAACGTACTTTCCAGATATATACGTACATAAAATTAAAAAAAATACAGTTCAATTGACGAATTTGTAATTGAAAATAAAAGTAAATAACTTAATTATCATATTATAAGTAAATAAAACATCATAGTATCTTAAAAAAAGTTCCAAAATAATCGAAAGTGATAGTTTTTACAGAGATCTAAATTTTGTAATGCCGCGTGCAATATCGAAATCGTCAGTTTCGATAGGAACATAATTTGATTAGAAATCAATCGCCACTTATATTAAGGTATTTCGTTATTATTAGAAATACACAACCCGTCGTGAACAATCTAATCTATCTGATTCGATACATTACACGTACATATATTGCAGTGTATAATGGCGGAAGTAGTAATTTCATCCGTTTCATACACTTGCGATAGTTAATATTCCTTAAAAATTCGCTTATATTATATATGACGAAGATCCATGTCCAGAGTTGTTTTTAAAATAATGACGTCAGCATTGCTGACGTCATTAATGTCACAATTTTCCATGACAAGTAAAACTCGCAAATATTTCGTATAGACCTTTATTTATTACAATAAAGACGTCTACTGTTTACGATTGCTTGAGTCCGAATGCCTCGTGTAACAACATTCACTCTTATTTATAATAGTACCCCCACTATGAGTTTCTACAAAATCTGGCTTTAATCAATTGCTTGTCTATAAATCTTCTAACAAATATTAATCATAATAATAATTTTAATTATATAAACTTATTTAGTTATATTAATAATCATTTTAGCAAATAATTATAATTTAACATTCATTCAATTCACATACATTCATTCAATAATAATTTATTTATTTATAAATTGTCGTTACGCCGTTATATATATTCACTTATATATATTCGCTGCATAAAAGAATGTTATATTTCGAAGTTCGCTTTATCCCTAGCGGGGTAGTCAGAGAGGGCGGAGCGTCACACGCTGCGGTCCCTACTCCCTGCATACCTCTTCCGCCTCGTCCACTGTCATTAACCTCTTCAGACATGCTCTCCGGGGCGTCCCCACGTTTTTTACGTGACCTTCCTCCAGTTTTATCGATACTGTATTTTCAAAGGTCAGCCTCAGCCAAAGGTCTTTTACGTTATTAAAAATATTATCATAAACTTTATTGACAGCTCTGAATTCGGTACTATACCTAGGGATCGTCGATTTTTTGTTAATAATTAAGTTACATAGAGTAAATGGCGTTTCGATATTTATGTTGTAGATATTTATATGTTACCATAGGACCCGGTGACGCGTGAAATACGCGTTGCCATAGCAACGTGTATGTCACTTTATACAAAAGTTATATGTGTTGTTAAACAGATGGTAGTGTGTGTAATGTTTTATTTATTGATTTAATATACTTTTTAAGCATTATTAATGAAAAATATTCTAGCGTAGAAGTGCAGAACTTCTCCTACACATAAACTATAAGTGTGCCAAATTTCATACACCTTTGTCCGCCCAATTTTCGTAAAAAGGGATCCAAAGGTCTCGCTTCTCGTATTAATATATAAATTCTCTTTGTGACATTTGTCTATGGCAATCATTTTATAAATGATCAAGACTTTAAACTGAATTATTTGTACAGAAGTTATTATTATTTATTTACTTAGATATTCCAAATGAAAGCTTTGATCCGTCAAATATTGATGGTAGCATACTGATATCGTTATTAAGGAATTTATATTGCAATATCATTATTAGTTAATATGTTTTGTTATGAAAGTTTCCGCAGCGACGTGTTCTTCATTTGTTTTAATTAATGTCATTTTTGATGTGATCTTTCGCGTAACTAATAGAGAAATTGTTGTAGACATGTGGTATTTGGAAATTGCCGCGGATTTCTTAGTGTTCGGCCCATATGAAACCACCTTTCCGATTTCATATATCATAAAATGTATGCTTACTTTAAGTATATATATATATATATATATATATATATATATATATATATATATATATATATATATATATATATATATATATATATATATATATATATATATATATATATATGGATTTTGGTTACTAAAGGCTCATTAGGCCTGTAGCTTATTGATGCGAAAGAAAAAAAGATTGTTACGTCACTTCTTCATATACTTTCTTTATATACTATGCTCATTTTGTAGACATTAAGTGGAAGATAGTGGAATTATTTGAAAAAAATCAAGCACTTAAAGTAAGCAAACATTTTACAATTGTGCAACGAAAGCGTCAAATAATAAAATTATAATAATAAAAACAAAAATTAAATATAATTAATAAATCGATATATTTAAAGTGGATTTCCGCTAAGTTGCAAAATAACGTAATAGCCACTAACATTAACAAACACATTGGCTTTGATGCAATTGCTTGTTTTTCGCAACTACGTAAGTAGTAGTATCGTAATGGTTATAACGGTACACAGAGACATCGATTAGTATCTAATTATCATTAGGCGAATAAATATATAAATATATGCATTGGTATAAATTTCTTAAGCATGTATAAATACAGCCATTTGTATACATTTTATTACAGTTAAACGTTAATTGACGTTTTTGAGTGTGGTTATTTTAGAAATGTCCATAGATAAGAAAATATATTAGTTGTGAAATTGTACACGGAAACATTTTATACATTTATATATGTTTGGCCGTAACTATTAAAAAAATTGGGCGAGGTTGAGCAGTAGTTTTTTGTGAATATTATTTTATTATTAATTAGCTATTATATACATTGTAAGTTCAGTGTTGGACACACTGGGGATTATTTACGTGCCTGGGCATTTAAGTTTTTAGTTATTATAGTAAAATTACGATTTTATTTAACCATATATATTAAAATAATCTTAATTCTTATATTTAGCATGATTGATAGAAAATATTAATAAAATACTACTTGTATTTTCAGTAGGGGCTTACTCATTATATATTTATATTAACATATTGCTTAACATATTCTAAAGCTATATTTAAAAAATCTAATAATGGCTTAAAAAATATCAACATTATATTATATAACTCACATTTTATACAATTATTTAATCAATTCCGTGTAAATTTAAATAATAATTCGTATGTATAAAGTCAAATAAGAAAAAAAAACTAGTGAAGCTTCCTCCTTTACCGGTTAACAAGATATTAACTGGCATAGTGACGCCGTAATACAAACTCACAACCGACGCAGCCGCGCTCCGGTATGAACGTGGCATAGCGTTTGCTTTTTTTTATTCTTTTTTAATTATAAAAATTTCTGGACGAATTGTGTTGTGGTAAAACTCGCGCCATTTTCAAGTGACAGTGACATATATTTTGTGTTTTAATTGTGACGTTTAAAACGGATTTAAAATATTGGTAAGTATATATTAAGAAATTAAAAAAATAAAATAGAACATATTATGAAGAAGTTTTTAATCTAGCGCTTTTATTATTCAAATTTCCGTATTTATTAGAAAACAATTATATAACTATATAAATACAAATAGTAACAGAAAAATGATTTATTTCTTGATATATGTATATCATTGAAAGTTATTTTTCGCTGAAGTTTTGTTTGGAAAAGTAAAAGTTTTGTGGAGGTGCGTTGTGACGAAAATACCATCGTCTTTTAGTAAGTCTCGCGCGGTAAGAAATCAAGGTTGGTAGGAGAAAGTGGCCCAGGCATGAATGAGCGAACGCAAGTCTATATACCGCCGTATAAAACACTCGACCGATTCCATTCGACGCTAGAACATTTATCACATCCTTAGATAGACCTAGATTTATTTGAAATATACTAAAAATTGGATTATTATTATATTATAAAATATCAGGTGATTTTATGTATTTTATCTAACGTTTTTATTTAATTCATTATTATTAAAACATAAAACCGTGCGCGTTTCTTTTTGTCTGTCACGTAATAATTTCCTATAGACGTAGTAAATGATGCTATAGAACATTCGTAAGAAATTTATTTAATACAAATCTAATATTAAATTTCAATTATGTAACTTTCTCTATAAGTCCGTCTTGTCTTCCGGGTATTATCTCCCGCAAGCAATTTGCGTCGAGCGAACAGAACATTTAAGTGAATTTATTTCTTGTACTTTTTTAGCTTAAGGCTGTATCCCAGGGTATCCCTGTAGCCTGTATAGCAGGGTAGGCAGAGGGAACCCAGTGTTAAGACACTCCGTCCCCCGCTTTCCGCCTTCGCCCTTAGATACGACGTGTTGAGTGGCGGAACTCAACGCCGAGCTTGTGCCTTTATTTTGGGATTGGAGATTTTTATATAGTTGTATGAAATTAAGATAACGGTGTATTCAGACACTGTACTATAATATAGAAATCTACTTCATCTTCCTTATAAAAGCTTATAATCATTAAAATTAACCAAGACGCTACAGGTCAAAGTCCCCTCGTATAAATATAACCTTACACACATATGCTTAAGTTACAAGCGATATAAAATACTCACCTGATGTCAGTTCCGTCGCATGTTATAAAAATATTTAATTTTAAATTTTTTTTTAATATTAAATAATTATTTTCGATTTGAATAAGTACTAGTCATTGTATCGAGAAAGGCTATCTTACATAACGTTAATCGTTTTGATGTAACCTCGGATATTTAGAAAATGTCATATAAATCATACAAATCATATATTATAAATCATACATCAAAGAAATCATGATTCATTAAGTTAATCATTACCATTTAAGCGGGCGAGATCGCGAGCGTAACATAGCTTATGCTTACCATCTCCAATATATGGCGGGATAGAAAGAAGGGGCCGCATGTCATGACGCTATGTCCATTTTTGAGAAACCTGGTCACCTTAAATATATTTGTAATTGACTTAACTTTGTTTGGAAATTTTACTATCCGGAACAAAATGTTAATAATACTTCCATAATATGACTATAGATGGATATTACATAAAAATCGATCCGCTGCTAAGATGTTTCGTGAACGCAAGTCGTAAATTACATTGAAAGTAACGTGAATAATGTTAAAACGTTGGAAAAGAAAGTCGGAAGTTTAATCGAAATCTGTTCAATATCACAACTCTCATACAAACGTAATAAAATATCCATATATATATATATATATATATATATATATATATATATATATATATATATATATATATATATATATATATATATATATATATATATATATATATATATATATATATATATATATATATATATATATTCGAATTCGAAATTTAACCGACAACTATCCCATCCCATATATAATATAGAAGCCGAACAATTTTCATAATAACCCTTTATAATAAAATTATTCACTTTGCATAGCTATTCATCAAACAATAAATGTTTCTTTCAAAAATTAAATTAAATAAAAATAAAAAAAAAACCTTCGTCATCATGACGCAATCAAAATCGCATACATATGGCTGTAATCTTGTGAATTAAACTAGGTAGTTTTTATATCGGTCTTAAATTTGTTTGATGCTACCAACTAATAATAAAATTTGGTTATTTTTTATGAGATCAAATGATAAAATAGTGATGTTTAAAAATATTCTGTATGATTTTTTTTTCCTCTCTCGAAACACCATAACCAAAGAGAAGAAGAAGAAGAATAAATCATATTTTTGCTTTTACTTATTACTTAAATATAGGTATTTCCCAAAGAATAAGTCACAACAAAAATCAAACTTAAACGCTTCACGTCTAACTTAATTGACTGTCATTAACAAGTCCCGCTTTAAATTTTGACAAATGATCGTTGTTAGATGTCAAAAGTATGTCATAAGTTGTGTATTATCTGTATTCTGTCATTTGGTTCATTCATTATTTTGTATGTAAAATTAAAAAAAATAATAATGAGATAAATGAGATAATATACTAAAATAACAAAGATGTATAAAATACTAACATTTTTCAATAAGATATATAAAATACTAAGTTCTCGTCAAGCGAAAGCTGTACTTTGTACTTATACTAGAAGTAGGTTCTAGACTCATATCCATTCAACTCTAGAATTCAGATAGTTAACAATTCTTACTTAAAGAAAACGTATACAATTTCAACGAAGCGGGACTTGAACCCGCGCCTCATGGAAACCGTAGAAGCGCTCTGACCACTAAGCCATGCCTTCATCAAGCAGCATAAACATATATATGATTTATACAACTTATTACGTTGTCAGCATCTCTGTGGGGAGATTTTTACATATTTCCACTAGCTTATATTGTCATATAATATAGTATGTTAGACAAATAGCTTATATGGTCATATAATATAGTATGTTAATGGGTACGTCATAATGACGCAGAATCATGTGATGTGGCTGAAATAAAACAATGGCTGTAAATTTAAACACTATAAAAATCGAAAAAGAATTTATATATTTTTAATAATGTTATTGTTAACGTTATCACTAACTCCTTAGAGACGCTAACATTGGCATATTGTCGAAAGAGAAAGTGATATCGTGTTTTAGTACGTAAAATGTGTCATCGCTTACATTGATTACTAAGCACTTGCTGGTGTACGTGAAAAATGAAACGTTCAAAATATTTCAATTTGCTTAAACGCATTTTTGATGTATATATATGTATATATATGATGTATATGTATATGTATATATATATATATATATATATGTATTTTTTTTTTTTTAAACATTACCACCGGGTCACTAAAGTTAATGCCTCAGACCTGAGAAGAATCTGCGCAAGAAACACAGCGGGACTTTTTTTTTATATAGTCATTTACAATTATACAATTATTCATTGTTGACAAATTCAGTGTTATTATTTACTAAAGTCATTAATCAATCATTAATAAACGTTAACGACTTTTCATTTTTTTTAATTGTGATGTAGAACATTCTCGGACGTTTTCTGGGATCCTATTGTAAAAGCGTACACTCTGTCCCATGAAGGAATTGCGGACTCGGTGCAATCGAGTTACATGCGCGGTAAGTTTCAACCTATTTCTAGTATTAATATTGTGTACTTCGCCTATTAATATTTTTTTACATACAAAACATTCAGAGATTCATTCATTGAGACGCGAATGTCAATATATTAATTTCCTTAAATTTGTCTCTGAAAGCTTCTTTAGGACAAAGTGTAACACCCAATATTCTTCTATTATGGACACAAAATCGAAAAATAAGGGATATATAGCTAGGTACACAGACACTAGTGGAATATTAACGTAAATTTTATTCTATTTCATCACCAGTTGACCATGTAGGCTGTGCAACCACACAGGTTAAGGTTTTATATCTATATTCTAGTGATATATTCTACATTTAAAAAGCCATTATTTTAATATTATAGGTATTATATATTCAGGACGCAAGACATATTTAAATAACCCATGGCGTATTATGAGATGAGTATTTGAAACGTTTTTATTACCTACTGACTACGAGAAATCCATGAATTGGGTTATAAATTGCTCCCTCATCCGCCCTTTCCTCCAGATTTGGCTCCGAGCGACTACTTCTTGTTCCCAAACCTGAAGAGATGGCTTGGTGGAAAAAGATTTGACTCTAATGATGAAGTCATCTCGCAAACAAAGGCCTATTTTGACGACCTCGACAAATATTTTTTTTTTGGAAGGAATAAAAAAATTAGAGAAGCGTTGGACAAAGTGTATAGAGCTCAAGAGAGACTACGTTGAAAAATAAAATTATTTTACTATCAAATAATCTGTGTTTTATTCCAAAAGTCACGGACTTATTGACCCGCCCTCCTATTACAGAGGTACAGAGGGATTGGCGAAGGATTAGGACCGCTGTTGGCGATACCAAACCCTTCCCAATTACAGTAGGGGTTCACCAAGGCTCAGCTTAGTCCACTTTTGTTTAATGTAGTGCTAGATACTGTCACGGCTCACATCCAGGACCAGCCTCCATGGCTGATGATGTATGCCGATGACAAAGTACTCATTGGCGAGAACCGACTGATGCTGGAGCGTAAAGTGAATGCCTGGAAGGGTGCGCTTGAGAACGGTGGTCTTAAACTGAATGTGTCAAAGACCGAGTATATGGCTTGCGGGAACCCAGACTCGAGCACCATCCACATCGGGCCTGAGCCAGCCGTTAAGTCGGAGAAGTTCAGGTACCTTGGATCCATTATGCACGAGTCCGGAGGCATCGACTACGATGTCCACGCCCGGGTTAGCGCTGCTTGGGCCAAATGGCGGGAGGTCACTGGTGTGGTCTGCGATCGCAGAATACCGCCCAAACTCAAGGGGCTGATATACAAGAGCATGATCCGACCAGTTCTTCTATACGGCAGCGAATGTTGGCCAGCATTATCTCGGCACACTCAGGAGCTTCACGTAACGGAGATGAAGATGCTGAGGTGGATGTGTGGTGTTACTCGGGCTGACCGCATACGCAACACATTCATTCGAGGTAGTCTTGGGGTCCGTGACGTAGCGGATAAGCTCCAAGAGCGTCGTCTGAGATAGTATGGCCACGTTTTGCGCCGGCCTAAGAACTACGTCGGAAGAAAATGCCTTGATATGTCTGTCCCTGGAGTAAGACCCCCCGGACGCCCAAGGAAGCGATGGCTGGACGTCGTGACGCACGACATGAGAGCCAATGGACTAATCCACTGAGGATGCTCAAGACCGTGCAAAGTGGAGTAGACTAAGTAGGAAAGCAGACCCTGGCAATAGGCCGGGATAATGCAAAGTGGATGAAGGAGAGGGATTGGCGAAGGTCGTGTCAGTCGCCACCAGCTTGTAGGCACTAAATATCTTCTAATGGGGTAGCTACCAATAAGGCGAATTAATTTGTAACATTCAATCGAAGTATTCGTGAGTCAAGTAAGTAGTACTAAACTATTAGAACAGTAGTAGGTAGCTTAATAGCTATTTTATATTATTACAAGCAGATTTGGATTTGCCCAAATTGGAATTTTTCAAGAAGAGAGAGACAGAGGATTTGATTCACTCTATTGAATACGTTTGTTTTTTATCAACATAGGTAGGTATATGTGTGAAGATATCTTTAAATTATTATAAGTAACTTAATTTTTTAGGATTTTGTGGGTTCGATGAGGGGAGAATGAATTATTTTTATTTTCTTCGCTCTGGTAACAAGGCAAAAGCACAGCGTTGAGTTCTGCCACTCAAACTCAAATTCAAAGCGGGGAACATATTGTTTTTATATTAGGTTCCATCAGCTTACCCTGCTTATGTGCAGGATACAGCGTGAAGTTAAACATATCTTAAGTTTTATATAATAATAATAATAATCCTTTATTGTACACCTAAGAAAAGATACACCAAAAAAAAGAAAAAATATATATATATATATATATATATATATATATATATATATATATATATATATATATATATATATATATATATATATATATATATATATATATATATATATATATATATATATATATATATAATAAAAATGTCGGCAATATCAGCCCTTTGGGAAACAACAGCTATCCGTGAGACTGTTATAAATGTTACGGAGAAAAAGCAGTGAGTAACTGACCACAGAATAAATATAAAATAGTCACATAGTCACTCTTTAAGAATCTAGGAAAAAAAATCATACCGCAGGATTATCAATAATGCTACACTTACTTCATCGATCAACACTACCATTGTTAATTGAAGCGTGCAAGTGTCTTAATGTGTCAAAGGACCGCTGACCGGTTGGTGTGAATGACGCTGATGCTGATAAGAATCCAAGGGGTCGCCAGTTCTATTCTTTTTCAAAGTAAATATTTTATTCTATACACGTCTGTGTCGTTAGGACAAAGCAGGGACAATCTATTCAGAGCATTTGTCTTAATAATTAATAAAATAAACTAATTTACTTTTTTAAAAACTATACA
Organism: Dione juno; assembly: GCA_037127375.1. Classification (NCBI taxonomy): domain Eukaryota; kingdom Metazoa; phylum Arthropoda; class Insecta; order Lepidoptera; family Nymphalidae; genus Dione; species Dione juno. Next base: position 6,937,927 of record JAXRJS010000014.1, read on the forward strand.
AAATTAAAAGAAAAAAAAATTTTCAATTCTTGAATATACTTCCCTACACCACATTAGGGTTCCACCAATGGCGAAGAGTGTAATTTTTATAAAAGTAAGCCGGCGTCGAATAGAAACAAAAATAAGCTCAAAAAAGATATTACAATTATAATTTTTTACTTATTAATTTATTTATTAAGATTTACAAAAGGTAACCCGATGAGAATCGTGTTATATGGACAGTTCGCCCACTTGTAGGGGTTAGAGTTAAGTGTAACGTATGTAAATAGATGATAAATGAAACGTTAATAGCGATATTTCGGATGAGCGTATTTTTTAAAGGAAAATTCTTTCAGATTTATTCTCATTCTATGGACTTAAAAGTCAAGTATGTATATACACATACACACATATATATATATATATATATATATATATATATATATATATATATATATATATATATATATATATATATATATATATATATATATATATATATATATATATATTGGAATCAACATAATAAAAAACTACGCACATATTAACAACTATGTAAATTAATTTGCTTGATTTACTATGACGGAAATACGATTGATTTTTCATAAAATATTAAACAAATTTAATTATTTTTATGCCTCTCTTACTGCGAAGACTTAGTGAATTTTCTCTCCTTTTTTCCGTTATGTTGGTACACCTTATGATGAACGGCGGGAATGTATACCGGAACAGGTTTTATTATAAAATATACTCTGCTATACTTTCTAACGTTCGCCTTATCCACTGTTATGCAATATACATAATGTACATATAAATTTTATATATATACGTATTTTTGTAAATTAAAGCCCTTTCTATAGAAATATAAATATTATTACTTTTATAGGCTATTAGGGCTTATTTAGGGCTATTAATATATGTGATGCGGACTATACTAGATATCGACAATAGTAAGTTTTAATCAATACCTACTAAACATTAATGGAATTACAAAGATATAGTATATATTTTACTATGAACATATTTCATGAGAAAACAAACAAAAACCTTGTAACAGGTTATACAGCTATTTGAGGTAAGGTGAGACCTCCGTTAACCTTTGAAAACAGTATCGAAGATACTGGAAGAAGGTCACGTCACACATGAGGACGTCCCGGAGAGCTTGTATGTAGAGGTAAATGATAGTGGGCGAGGCGAAAGTTCGTTCTTTTTGCTTACACAGCTAGGGATAAAGGTTAAAGCTAAAAAAAAATCATAAATATCAGAATCAAGTATAATCAAACAGTTGACTAAAATCAAGTAAAATTAAAAATGTGGCTTGAATCCACAAATCTTAGCCAACGTGTTTACTTAGACACGTCCAACTACGCCTCGATGACGCAATATTAAGAAGCAATCCGTCCTTGCGGCTAATAGCAATAGCCTTAGCACCCTTATCGGAATGAGTCCGGTTTGACAACCTTTGACCAAATAACTCGAATTCTATACTAATATATGCCTAATGTATTGTGGAAAATTTCGCTTAAAATCACGTTTTTAGCTAAACTAATATTAGTAAAACATATGGTTTTCTAATATGTTTGTTCACAATTAATTAATTCATGATTTTTTTTTGCTTTACGCTGTCTCTCGCATGTAGCAGGGTAGGCAGGGGAATCTAGTGCTAAGACGCTCTGCTTCCCGTTTTTCGCCTTAAATGTTTCTCTCGCAAGTAGAGTGGTGGAACTGAACGCCGTTTTATAGTAAGCCGAGCAAAAGAATTATAATAATTAATTTTCCCCAAGTGGGAATCTAACTCATAGCAGACGCTCAAACTAAGGTTTTACTATTAATCATCCCAGGATTTCTACTCACATCGGGAATTTTGGGCGCTGTCATCAAACCAGCTCAGACCAGCTCAATGGTATCATATCATAGTATAGCCACGTGATCTACGTATCTACCACGTGTTATGATGATTGAAGAATTAGAAGTTTCTTAATAAGTAAGAATTAAAAGTTTCTTAAGTCGTGTGCTAAGTAATACTATACTTAGCACCAGCTACTACTTAATAAAAGTATAAAACGTATTTCTTTTTTGTTTTCTATATAAGCTGTATTTTATTATAAGCAAATAGATATCAATGCGAGCAAAAATTCAAAAATATGCTGAAAAATTTTCGCCCTAATCTCAGGAACTATTGGCTTGAATTACTTCTTCTTTTGTTGGTTAGTCCATTTATTATGTAAGGCTTATACGTATATAGGTTAGTTCGTCACGCTAATTTTTGTACTTGCGGTTAGCTAGTAACGTTATTAAGCATTTACAATGAGTTATGTGTCATATATTTTTAATTTTTTCCTTATAATTTAGACAGGTGGTTAATTTGTACCAGCAATTTAAATACGTTAAATTTAAATTTAGTATTCATAATGATGTAGCGAGTACATACCACTGTAAAGATTTTATTATTTTAAAATATCATACCACAGATAACAAATAAAACAGACACTAACATAATTTTGACAAGTTAATCAAAATATAATTAGGAGTTCAGTGATAGTAACAGTCAGTGACAGAGAGAAGTTTATATTTAACTTAAAAAAATATTTCTATTTAGCTAGTTAAAGCACAACATTAGATTAGTAGGCCCGAAATAAAATATATAAAAATGGTAGAAAATACTGTAAAAAGCTACCAATTCCTACCATAATCTAATAACATCACAACAACATGTCGTCACTGCGTAACCGCACAGCCTGGTGTGTAAGTTAGAAATATTTCTCAATTTTAGTTAAATATACCACCGACGTGTCCCACTTGGAGTCCGGTTAAAGACTGGTTTAGTTATGTAACGTATGCTCCTTTCACCGGGGATCCTTTTCTGACAGATTTATTTTTTAAATACATGTTTTTTTTTGCTTTATCTGTTCATGATGTTAATTTATACGTATACGTTCAAAGGTTGTCAACTATTTAGTCAGTAAACAAATTTAAATTCAGTTTCTTTAAGCAATTATTTAATATGGTATTTAAACGGTTAAAATAAATTTTTAATTGATAATAATTATTTATTCCTCACATTCAGTAGCTATTTCCTATTTAATATGGTAATGTACTGGTAATGTTAGTTTTAAATGGCAATCATTTAAACGGTCAAGTCTATGACTACTTCAACACAAGAAAAATCTGACTGCACTAAGCTAGGCTACTTATAGTGCTCGCTTACCATCAAATGGTCTGAATGCTCGTATATCTCGACTTTCCCATAAAAAAGAAAAGAAACGTAGATGAAAACAATTAATTTAATATGATCAAAGACTTTTTTCTTACTTTTATTTTTGATATTGTGGTTTTTAAAAAAATAAACTGATTTTATAATATATTTCATATTTCTCGGTTGTGGCGTTCCAGGATATAAACCTAGTGTTGATACGTTCAGAGTCAGACGTCAGTCCCAATGCTGAGTTTCTAATATTAAATTAAAATTATTTCTAAAATGAAATAAATGTATTGAAATCTTTTCATCGTCAGAGTGTTGTTAGTATGCAGTAAGAGTTTTAATGTTGCCATGAAGGCTTAAAGAAACGTGATATAAATATAAATTATCGCGGAAGCTATAGGTATAGTAAATATACTCCATTACACAGTGTTATTGACATTATGCACAGTATCTATATAATATATTAATACGTGAAGCAAAAACTTTGGACTCCTTTTTACGAAAATTGCGCTTACGCAGAAGTATGAAAATTTGGCACAATTATAGTTTATGTGCAGGAGAAGAGCAGAACGATAATATTTTTCAATAATAATGCATATAAAGTACATTAAATCAATAAATCAAACATTACACACACTACCATATGTTTAACAATGTAACATTTGTATTAAGTGACATACACGTTGCTATGGCAACCTGGTTTCACGCGTCAACGGGTCCTCTAGTATATTATTATAGGCCAATAATTGTACAGATGTCATTATAGGCGTAGGAAGGGGAGGGGGAAGGGGGAGGGGGGGCTATCTATGTGGTCCCCAAAATATAGGTTCATATCTGACTTGGGGGAATATATATCTACACTTAATATACTTATATTATTAAGCTGAAGACTTTGATAGTTGAATGCGTTAAACTCAGGAACTACGTTAAATTGATACTTAAAGAAAATATATTAAAATTTGAACGCAACGGGATTTGAACCCGCGCCTCATTCGAAGCCATCCAAGCGCTCTGATCACTCGCGCCATGCCATGTTATCTAAATATAAAAGTAAATTCTTATATGCTTTATACAACTTATTGCGTTATTAGCATCTCTGTAGGGAGATTTATACATGAGTTTTAGTGATAATGAGGCGCGGGTTCAAATCCCGCTGCGTTAAAAAAATACATGTATCCTTAAAGTATTATTTTTTCTATTATAAACACTTCGAATTAATTAATTTAATTTTGTATGGGATTGTATTACCAGAGTAACTTACCTTAGTCACTTGAATTGTGTCATATGTCATACTTTAATCTTAGTAATTACAACTTGACCTGATGGATGAAGCCGCAACCGCAAGAATATGTAGATGGAATTGAAATATCTCAGAAGTAGTGCATATGAGTGGGAGTATATATATATATATATATATATATATATATATATATATAGATATATATATATATATATATATATATATATATATATATATATATATACAACGCCACCTCTTGTTGTCAGAGCGAGAAAAAGGAAAATAATTAACTCTCCTCGAGTGGGAACCGAACCTGTGCCACAATGTCGTTATATACCTACCTACCTTATTACCTACATTTCAAATACCTTCTTAGTTATTATAATATATTTTGTGATTTATATTACGGATAGGAATTTATTTTAATTTCATGGTCCAAACATCCATTTGACTGAACAAGAATGAATATTACTTTAAATTGACATTTTCAACGGCAAATATAAATAAATATTTTCCTTTTAGACCTACATAGAATTGTGTAGAGTATAGTGTAATGGGAACAGACGAGAGATCAAAAAAAAAAAAAAGAAACACGAGTACTGGTTAAATCAGTTCACATCGCTGTCATAGTAAATACAAAAAAAAAATTACATTTAGGCAACGAAACGAGGGCTACCGTTTTGATTCCACTGGTGTGTTAGATTATAGAATTTGTAAAAAAATTTTGCGGCGTAATTATACTTTTAATTTCGTTTAACTAATTTCATATAACGTTCAAGTGTCACTTAATTATTGTAGGTTAAGTACTTAAGTATTGTAGCCTTCAAAAGCTTGGACAAATTAATTGTTCATTGGCATTTGACATTATGAAGACGCTACAATAGCGCTTCTGGCGGCCGAATCGAAAAATACTTAATTAAACTTAAAATATAATTTATTAAATTATTAAATAGATTAAAATTAATTAAATAGAGATTATTCTATTTTAACTGGATATCTTTTTATTATGCATTCTCATGTTAAGTGGAGTTAACTCTATTTATTCATACAAACTCCTTTGTATTGTCTACGTACAACTGTCCCATTAGAAACGCCACAACTAAATAACTAAACTTACTTGACAAAACTTAACGAAAATAAGTACTATACTTAAATTCATGATTTACCCAAACATTTATAATATTACACAACATAAAAAGAAACTGAAAATTGACTCAAATTGGACCGCTTGCCATTTCCTTACCATTATTATACTTACTTAAATATTTCACTATCTTTTTTAGTACTTACCCATTCGGCATTTCCAATGACATATGCCTGCTCTTTAAAAATTATTATACAACACACGAGTTCATATATACATACATGGTGTGATCGACGGGCTTGTCAATTTGATGATTTATCATCAAGGGGCTAGTCGAGGTTAAGAAAGTTATAATTTTACGTTTAAATTACATGTTAATATGGTTAAATGTCATTTATTTACCCTTTTACCCTTGTGCTTTATAGAGAACCTTGTTTCACTATAAACACAGTAGGTTGTTAAAATTTCAATGTTTTAAAACAGTGTCTTGACTGACTGACTTGTGGCTCAAGTGTAGGCTTAGGAGCTCTTTCAAAATGCACATCAACTCCGAGCTCCTTTCTCTAAATAACTAAAAACTAGCTAAAATAGCTTTTGATAACTTTGAAGTACTATGGATACAATAAATAATATATTTTAATAAATATTTTTTATATAAGTAATTAATTTAATAATAATACTACTTAAAATACTCGTAATAATTATTTGACTTCAACAAGATATTGTATAAGGAAGGTTATATTGTAAAAGAGTGTTAGCAAAAACAAGTATATATATATATATATATAAATATATAATATATATATATATATATATATATATATATATATATATATATATATATATATATATATATATATATATATATATATATATATATATATATATATATATATATATATATATATAAATAACTGGTCAAGATGTATTCCATTGTTCTAATATTAATAAAAATAAAAATTACATATTCAAATATCAATCAACTGAGCGATGTTAATTGAAAATGAAAACGAAATTGAGTCGGTTAGCTATTATATAATTTAAATATAATATTATTATTCACACTCACAAACGTCATTTATATTTAATGACAATTTATAACATTAAATTTGTGTGATAAATTGACGTAGCTATTAACAGTATACTCGTATATTTAATATATAGCAGAGCTACCCAATGGCTTACGATTCTTGCTCTTTTATCCCGACTGCGCTAAGTAAAAGAGGGTAATGAGTTTATTCGTGTATGTATGTTTGCGTCTACGTGTAAGTTTGTGTACGTGTTAGATGGTTTACGTATGTTTGTGTTTTTTAAAGCATGGCAAAATAGGCGAGCTACGTCATCTGGGATATTTTAAATAACATACTTTGAACGTATTAATAGCTTATATTTTTGATATATACTATTGGGGTATTACTGTATAGGTAGATTACATAACAACTATTCTCACAAATGAACATATATTTAACAAGTATTTCGTTAGTATTTTGATATTTTGCTAATAGTACACGAGATACAAGCAGTAATAGTCTACAGTAGTCAGATTCAAATACCCAAGGTATTAACTCTCTCGATGAGATAAAAATATAGCGAAATTTAACGTCTCATAAATCGTATAAAAAAATAAAAAAAAATCATACCTAAAAAAAAAATACAAAGTCATGGCCGCATAAAAAGTAAAAAAAAAACAAGCCTAATAGGTCAGAATTTTGTGAAAAGACTAGAGTAATACCGGATGTCCAGTAGTGACCATTGAGATGGTTTTCTTATTTTTATGCATCACACATAGACAAATTTGTATATTTTTTTTGCTAATTGGGAAAATGGAGGATTAACTTAAATCTTCACCTAATTTATTCGTCCCAAGGCACCTTATTAAATTTAAGTGGGTGAATATAAGAAAAAAAATTAATATACTATAATCTAGATGCAAATTAATTGGTTATCTAAAATCAATTAGTATCTAAGACCAATTAAAACAAAAACAGAATGAAAATTACTACTCCATTGTTATTAAAAAGCTTTTTACCTTTTCTTATACAAAATCGAACCCGTATCCTGTGTATTATCAATCAAAACTGTTTATCGAAAGACCAGGTTAGTACCAAATATTCTTCAAAGTTCTTTAATTGCAAGGTATATCATATATGGCTCTACATTACAACGGCTGGAGTCAAACCGTGACGGTTAGAGAGAAAGTGTTGGTAATATGAGAGAATAATTTTGCTTTTTGATCCGGTTATTATAAAAGTTATGAACATGCATACCATATCATGTAGGAAGAACTTATCAAAATATTATTTCGGACTTCAGTTTTCGTATATTTTGGACATTTTTGAAGGTTTTCTAAGAAATATCTTGTACATTACTATGGCTATCGGGGCACAGTGGGCCAGCGTCTGGCTGTTAACATGACAGTTGAGGTTTGATTCCCACTCGGGGTAAAGGAATATTTTCAGTTTCTCGCTCTAACTAGGCAGTAGGCTATCTCGATTGAAGGCGGAGAGCGGAGAACCTTGACAATAAGTTCTATCTGCCTATACTGTTATATGCGGTATACAACGAGAATCTGAAATAAAACCGGTGTGTACTCCTGATTGGGAACCGGACCCATGACCATCACATGTAGAGATACTCTGGGCAAAAATGGCGTCTCTACTAAAATTATATCAAAAAAATTATATCAATATGCTTTTGATGCTTGTCAGAATATACTAAAAGAATAGGATATTTTTAAATATAAGTAAAATATAATATAGGAAACTGTTAGTCGATTTACATACCCAGAGATCAATGTACAACCGTTGAGTTGCAAGTATTCTCGACGTTTCTTCTCAGCAGAATCTGCCTTCCGAGCTGGTGGTAGCTTCTTATAGGACCGACACTTCAATGTAAATTGACGGAAGTGCTTGCCTAATTTAATAAATAATATTTTGATTTTGATTTCGAAACTGTTGAACCTACAAATCTAAAATTTTACGTATTCGTTTTTTGTATAGTTTAAGTAAGAGAGTTAGGTAGAGTAGAGTAGAGTAAAAAAGGAAGTTTGAAAAATCAAACCTGAGGCTGAGGCAAGTAGATAAAGTGTATGTGTTCTTAGTTGATAATTAATTACTTATTGCTAGCCGAATAAGCTATAGCTGTATTATAATCATTAATTTTTTTTATGACAATGTGTTTTTCGTTTAGCCACGTTATTTTGAATACAATAGCAGGATATTAAAGTTAGTAAAAACATTCTAGGTCGTTTTATTTTAACAAAGAATTACTTTAATATTTCGAGTTTAATTTTATTTACACATATACATACACGTATGAAAATTATTAAAAAATAAATATATCAAGTGCTACTACAAATTATATATATATATATATATATATATTATAAAATAAACATCAATTATATGTAATGTACGTCTCATGTAGGTCAACTATATACCATAAAGTATTTATTACAAGCATTAAACTGTCAATTGGAAATAAATAAGACTTTTGTATGAGATGTAACATTTTAAGTGCCGCTCGTGACACTGACTCCAGGCATAGTGGGTTATATCGAATGTATTTAGGTGATGTAATAAAGCCTATTAAGCCTAGCTTCCTTTACAAATGGACAATCTAATATAATCTAGATTTAATTCGATCACGTTGTTCCTGAGATGAGCGCTGTCAGACAAATAAACTCTACAGCATAATATAGTATAGATAGTAAACGTAGATACTGGACTCAACTACCTGTTATTGAACATATGTACATAACGTTAAGATAGCGCTATGTATTGTATTGAAAAGTTTATATAATAGACTTCAACGCGCTTAAAGCTCCGGTAAGCTTTATAAGAAAAGCTTTTTTATTCAGTTATATTATATGTAGTTGAGTTTGATACATTTATATTTTATTAAGATTAATGTTTATTTATAACTGGCAAGCACAGCATCAGCCAATAAATGCAATAGTTGTGAGTTCGGTCCGCACTTGGGGAGAATGAACTATTTACATTTTCCTCTCTGGCTCTGGTAACGAGACAACGCGCGACGCTTAACTCCGCCACTCACCACGTAATGGTAACAAAATACGTATGTACGTACGTACCCTCCGTACAGTGAGGTACGTACGTATATACGTACGTACCTCACTGTACGGAGGGTATTAACCATATTTCCCCTCTGTCCACTACTAGGGATGTAGCGTATAGCTATAAAAAGAATTACAGATATGAATTCATTCTTTATCATAAGTTAAAACTGGCATTAAAGTTTTAACTAGCAATAATAACAGGTACAAATGACGCTAACAACGTTATTAATATGAATAAATCCAATGTAGGGCAAACACTTAGTTAACAAGTCCATTGTTCGATTTACACATTGTGGTGTGTCAGTAGTTTTCCAAGCAATTAACTTAATCATCTGTTGCGTTATATAGCGTCGATAGCTACAATGGAAGATCGTTCGTGTAATTTTTTTTTTAATCTAATCCAATGATTGGTGATTGTGAAACGTTCGGCTTTGGGAGTCTCTACAACTATAAAAACCAACATATACGCGATTTATCCGTGAAAAGAGTTTATATTAAATAGTTTCTATATATAGTATTATGTATATTTGGTACAAAAACAGTTCAAAACAATATAGATACTATATTTAGTGTCACGCGTTATATCCGTTAAAGTATATTTATTAAATTTACAAACTTAAATTTGCGGTTGTAAAGACTTACCTCTGTAAGATATTAACTGCAGATATAATATTGTAGTGAATCTTACTTTTGATTTACCTGTTAATTTCCAATTTTGTTTTTTTTTCCTTTATTGGTACTCTTTGCGAAATTTCTAAATTGTAGGTTACTTACTAAATTAAAACGGTAAAAGGTTGTAACTATATTAAAACTATATTAAAACCTTTTAATAACGCGAAAGTTAGTTCAGTTTGAGAAAAACTGTCTTGACAGACAGACAGACAGTAAAGTGCTACAGGAGTTCCGTTTTTACTTTTTGAGGTACAAAAACCTAAAATATTTTTAATTATAAATATATACCGTAAATTCATGGAGATGGCAATAAAGAATAAAACCAGCCTGCTTTATCATCGTCGTGTCAAAGGCGATCTTCGCTGACGCTTTACAACAATAATTAAGTTTAATGTTATCTCTCTTTATAAAGGCTAAATTTAATTATATATATAATGTTATTTTAACTTCCTATACTTTCCGCATACTGTATTATTTTTATTAAATAAAAAATAATATATTAAACTAAGTTATTCAAATTCAATGTTTCTAGAACGTATTTTAAAAGCGACATTAGTAGGATGAGAGTAATTTTAGTTAAATAGAGAGACCTTGGACAGAGGCTGCGAGCGTTGATGCTCATTTTAGAGGGGCCTCGTAAACCGACACATGGGTCCACATGCCCCAGGCACTGTTCTCAGCTCCTCTCCCTAAAATCTAGATGGGCCCAACACCCGGTACGGTAAATCCATAGAATGCTAAGCAGTTGTTTTCTTTTCTTATATATATATATATATATATATATATATATATATATATATATATATATATATATATATATATATATATATATATATATATATATATATATATATATATATATATATATATATATATATATATATATATATCTTCTTCTTCTTCTTCCTGGCATTAGTCCCGGCTTTTTGCCAGGGTCTGCCTTCCGACTAAGACCAATCGGTCCATATGAGTGGCGAAGTGGTTTTTTGTGGAGCGATTGCCATCTGACCTCCAAACCCATTACTGGGAGAAACCAGGAAAGGAAAGGGAATAAGAGGCAGAAAGACTTTGAATATAGGGGAGGGACACCACTTACATGGATTGGATCGGGTTATGAAAGTGGTGGCTCGAGGTCCCGGGGTCGCGTACCCGTATGCCGGAAACCAAATATCGGACAGATAATTGGCTAGACACCCTCTGAGATGCCAACGCCACGCGGTGTTCCCAGGCGGTCACCCATCCAAGTACTGAACGCGCCCGACGTTGCTTAACTTCGGTGATCGGACGAGAACCGGTGTGTTCAACGTGGCATGGACGTTGGCATATATATATATATATATATATATATATATATATATATATATATATATATATATATATATATATATATATATATATATATATATATATATCCAAAGTTCACAAATGCAAATGGGCGTATTGTAGTCGCACTCACGATACGTCACGTGGGAAACAGTGGATACTTTTTATGAATACCTATAATCTATTACTTCAATACAACTCGTTGTTAAATGTCTTCTTAGCTTGATGATAATTATTATTTATTTTGATGAAATAATTTTAAAATCGATGGATTACATTATTTCTGAGAATGTAGGGTTTCTGGTATATACCTATATAGTATGAGAGCCATGTTTTAATAAAAAGTGTTTTCTTTGTTATCTGTAAGTCTCATATCTCCACTTTCAGGCCGAATTCAGTTAGTTAAACGCTTGAGCTGGCAAAAGTAAGAGATGCTTTTCTCATTTAGTACTCATTGTGTAATGGGATATCCAAAGTTAAGTTGGCCACAAAATTTAAACATTACCTAACCCAACTAGGGGGGTTGGGATATGAACCCATAATTAAATAGTTTCTAGTCAAGCTATCCAATTATATCACGATGGCCGCATTCAACATTTTTACTTTATGATCTTAATTTATGTATGTACTACATACGAGTATAAATTATGTCAAATAAAGGGATTCTGGTACAGAATGTATATTTTGTGATATATGTATATATATATATATATATATATATATATATATATATATATATATATATATATATATATATATATATATATATATATATATATATATATATATGATTTACATACAAACATAATATAATGCAAATAAATAAATTAAAATATATTAAATATTCTATTTAATATTAAGAAGGAGAACAGTCTTCATTTCAACGTCGCACTTGTTTACCGCATAGCAGCTACAGCTTGCTTGGCCTTGTTATTGAGGAGGGTGTGGAATGTGATTCCGAATATATATATATATTTATATATATTTATATATATATATATATATATATATATATATATATATATATATATATATATATATATATATATATATATATTTTTATATGTTTTAATATATAAAAACTATTATATTATTCTATATTTAATTATTATATATTTTTATATTTACTATTTTATTCACATATAACTGAAAAGGATAGAGGACCGTCGTAGCGCAGTAGCATAGCGTCTACCTGTAAAAGCAGCGGTTTGTGGGTTCGATTCCCATGTGGGGAGGACCAATAATTTTCACTTTTTTCGCTCTGGTAACAAGCCAACGCGCAACGTTGAGTTACGCCACTGTAAACACGACACACCTTACACGGCGGTAAGCGAGGGACGGAGTGTCTTAACACTAGGTCCCTACAGTCTCTCTGCCTAGCCTGTCATTAGCGGGATACAGCGTGAAGCAAAAAATAAAAAGAAAAAAGGATGATGTTTCGCTAGAATAGCTAAAGAAAATTGTATAATTGTCACAAAATTTATTAATATTTATAAACAGACTATTTAGCATAAAAGCTTCAAAATAAGTTATATTATTAAATAATCTTTTAATATATAGTTTTACATTTTGAATTTATCAAATTATTAAATATATAAAATTTGATTTTCCAGACAATATGGCGGCAACGGATTTCCGGACGGAGAGGGTCAAACAGATGTTCAGTTGGACCACTGGGTGAGTGCTGAAGTTTTATCTTAAATTATATATATCTATAATATCATATTGGATATGGAAAACCTTCCACACTCCTTTAAATTTAAAAAAAAGACAAAAAAACAAAAACCCTATACTTTGTATATATATATATATATATATATATATATATATATATATATATATATATATATATATATATATATATATATATATATATATATATATATATATATATATATATATAATATATATATATATATATATATATGCCCTTTATGCATATTGTATAACATAGCAAATCACGAGTACACTCAGTCGATACTAGAGCAAGCCGCTAATAATTTTCTATCGACTGCTAACGGTAGATATCTTAACATAGACATCCTGTTATTTCGTATATATATATATATATATGTATGTATGTACATGAACTTTATATAACCGTTATAACTAAAACATATATATGTTTTTAACTATATTTTAAGCTTAAAACATCTATAGAAAGAGAAAACCTATGGTTAAGATATCCAATTTCCGCACAATTTTCGAGAGATAATTAAAATATTGTTTACTCCAAATAGAACTGGGAATAGAACGTACAACCGCATATAAAAAAAATATTTTAAAATATAATATCTATCTATCTATCTTGCACTCCACAAAACGACAAACAAACAAACGTAAAAATAACATATACATTAGAATCCAAGACTCCCGTAATACGTACGTACGTATTAATATATATGGCATCGCTTTAGCGCTGTTGCGTCAGTTTCTTCCGCAATTCATACTAATTACCTTATTCACTGGTTTATTACAGATATATTCATTACTTTTATTGGAAATAACACATTATGAATAATTATACAGCTATCTGTATTTCTATAGTGATATTAGAAAGCTGAACAGTTTGCTTGGATGAATGCCCTAATCTCAGGAACTGCTGGTATCAAATTGAAAAATTACATTTGTGTTGAATGGTCCATTTATTGAGGATAGGCTATAAGCTAAAGGCTATAGGCTAATAGATTCGATGCAGTCCATTGTCTCTGTGGCATATAAAATTACTTCCGGCAGTTGGGATGTTTGTGTCATACAAAACTCTTTAATTATTTCCATTTCACGAGGAGGGCGAGGCCGCAGGTAAAAGTTAGTATGATATATAGATAGGTGCATAACAAGTGATGTAACTTCTAACGCTTAAAGTGATGTAAACTTTCGCGTGAACCCGAGAAGCGGGTAGCCTACATGAGGATTTAATACTCTAGTATTAGATTACATAACAAGTGGGCTCATATGTTTTAGAGAATTCACCTTTTAGCCTCGTTATGTATATGAGCTCTTTATATGTAGACATGATATGTATTAAAGATATGTACATACTAGCTTTTAAGCTGCGGATTTGCTCGCGTTGGCTTTCGTTTTTTTCATGGTAAGCCTGCAATCTACAAATTTATTGATATTTTGTGTTTTTACTAAGTAAAAGTTAAAGCTACAATTTAACTAGACGTTTCTATGTTTGAAAATTATGGTATTTTATATAGACTACCAACCAACCCTTTGTTTACTTTAATAGGGGTGGACTTGCCCAACATTTCTTTATATATATATATATATATATATATATATATATATATATATATATATATATATATATATATATATATATATATATATATATATATATATATATAACATATCTTGATTTACCTCTCATATCAAGGACACTAAGTATTTTGTAGCTGCACGATTTCTAGTCCAATCGTATCCATCTGGAAAAAGCGGGTTGTTCACTCAATGCCCCAAAATTGGACGAAAAGAAGAGAAAACAGTGTCCTAACACTAATTTCCTTCTGCCTATCTTGCTATTTGCATAATACAGAGTGAAAAAATTGTAGGTAAATAGTGGTAACAGATTATATATCAATTATAATGTCAGAGAACTTCTGTCATCATTAATGGATATAAATAGTAACAGCATGGGATTCTTGAAGTTATATATTTACTACATACACCAAAACATCGACATAAACTAAGCTGCAGCTTATTTTTGACATTTAAACGATGTGTTCTGAGTGAAAATCTCACAAAATAAGATTGTTAAAGTGTTTCCTCTATAACCAAATGCATAATTACAGCACGTGCAACAGCGCCATCTATTATAAAATTAAGAAATTACATTAAGCGACATCTATTACACACATGTTGTAATACATCGTTACCATGATTAATAACTAGATGGCGTGAGTGTGGTTAATTATCTATATATCCAAAACGATCTTGTTAGAATTTATTATATTCATTTTATTGGACTGTAATGTATATGTATATGATATACATAAATTATTGGCAGGTCTCCACAATATCCAAATGTCAATATGTTAATACGTTCCAAGACTTTGCAGCAAACAATTTATTTAAGCTACAAACAAACCAATATTGGCTCGGGTTGGGGAAGCTTATGCAAGCTCTTACAAGCTAAGACCAACATTAACTTTACACGTTTGGTGAGCCTTTCCAAGCGTACAAAGGTAATGTTGCGGATTTATATCTATACATTTTATCTATTTCACATGCAACAACTAGGTAATGCAAAAAAGGTTATATTTAAAATAACATACTATATCTGTAGCTTGTGGTAGAGACTCGGACTCAAATCAGAAATTGCCTAAGCGGCTGGAATCAATGCCGTGTTTTTTTGACACATTAAATAATAAAAACTCTTTTGTAGGTTCACAATGTGTCCATATATATTGAGACAAAACATCAAGATTCCCCGTTCTCCGCTTTCTAGCCGTTTTAGTATAGAGTTGCGGAACCCAACCTTAATCTTTAAACCAGAGCGAGGAAATAAAAATAATACACACCCCTAAGTGAAGATCGAACTGAAAACCATGTCTTGTACAGTCAAGCTCTACGTCTCCGTCGCGACGTGACTTGTTAATAATCATATTTAAAATGCCTTAGTCGTTACCCTTCAATTTTTTTATCACTTTACAAAAACATAAGCATAATAATTGATAAAAAATCAATTCAACGTAAGCTTTGATCATTCCTATTGACCTTACAAATTACATTATATAAATAATTAATCTGTTATTATTGCGTTTTAAATTAATATATGTTCTTAATTGTAAATGGGCATTTATTTATTGAAGTTTATTATGGTCACAGTAATATTTCAATTTCAATTGCATTAACAAAAATATATATTAAAAAAAATTTAAAACTCTATTATTCACAAAACATGGTACTCTATTCTAGACTACATACGCAAAAAACTTTAACTTTTAGTTTTTTTTTTTATAAATAAAGAAAAATATTTGAAAACGTATAAAAATTTTAGTTCCATTTTGCCCTACAAATACTAAGAAGTCAGGCGAGTGATTTTTATTATACTTTATATATTTTTTTTTAAACATGATCTGCTGAGTTTTTCTTCGGATGCTCTCCACAGACTGTTTCCGAGTCGCCGGTAATTATATATAAAAAGCTTAAATATTCTTCCATAAACGTATTCAATATACACGCGTAGATTCACACAAAATTAAAACAAATTTAATTTCTAAAAACCTTTCTCACAATCAGAAAGCGGAAATGACAATTTGTATAAATTTTGTTTTACATTTTGAACACATAATTAATTAGATGAACTACACGCACCTATTATATTTTATCTGCGTGTTCTTTATTCTTCATCTTACAATATAGATGGCGCTAGTTTCGTGTGATCTGATTGTGAGTAAAGATTAATGTTAATATTTATATCGTATACTCCGCATTTGACAATTCTCCACATTTTTCAGGAGAGAGAGAGAGAGACTGAAGGGCACTTATAATATGTTATGATTTTCCGTAACTTCATAGGTATTGCGTAGTGGGAAGCGGAACTCAATACAGCATTACAGGCTCTACTTAAACAAATTATTTTTGCGTTCCAATAAATACTGTACTAACATTATAATAATATATATTAAACTTTCGAACGATTCATTTAATTATAAATAATTATGTAAAAAATTATATTAAACACTATAAAGGTACTATAGTAGAACTAGAGCTACAGGGTTATTGTTAATTCGTTTAGAGAACAAAGGAATGGTTTAATAAAAAAAAATTGCATCTCTTATATAATCCAATTTATTTGGAGGACGGTTTCCGGGCCAGCTCTCTCTCTCTCTTCTCTTCACAATGAAATGTTTTTTAAAGACTGTATAGAGACATTGAGTAGAGTAGATTACCAGAATGGAATAAAAAATCCTACTAATATTATTAATTTAAAAATTTGTCTGTATGGATGTTTGTTTCGGAATCACGCAAGAACTATTGAATGGATTTAGATGAAACTTTGTAGTAATATAGCTTATATATCAGAATAACATATGGACACATATAGGCACAGTTAGTGATAAACGAATACCATTCAATGTACTATTATATGTGTGGTTCAAGTGGAAGAAGCTGCAGGTTTACAACCATAATGTGTTAGTCAGACGTCACTCGTACTGGCGAGTGACGTCACATACTATGCTAATTTCCACTGTTTACAGCATTTAGTATCGAGGAGGCAAAAAAGTGAACCGACGACCTATGACGACTGTATCTTGTTTCCCAGTGCATATAATTACCTATTGCGCCATACGTATAGCTAAGACAAGGAAGTCACTTAAAATCCTTGGTAATATTAAATACAATTCCTCAAGGAAACTTGCGTTAAAGCAAATCGTTACATAAGTATGATATTACATAAGTATGTACCTCATGTAAAACATACATGGGTTTTTTTTTTCCATTTATATGTTATGCGGAAATCAATGAAAATACAGAGAGGTTTCTTTTATTAAGCCATTTTGTCGTTTGTGGGTAGTTGGGGAGTATGCAAAGAGAATTAGTTGCAAACTCCACCGTTCTCCATTTCTGTCCATTTGGGGTTGACACCAGACCCCTACCATTTCCTACGCTCAAGCTAACTTGAGCGTAGGAAATGGTAGGGGTCTGGTGTCAACCCCAAATTTTTAAGATGCAAATGTAATTTAGTAACAAAAAAAAAAAAAAAACCGTATACAACATGGTCATTAATCAATGTAAGCTGCTAAATACCAGGAATCCCCTGAAAAATATCTCCCTCGTATTAAAGTAAAAATATTTAGTTACTCTCTCTCTCTTAAGTTACTCTCTCTCTAAAAAAGGGGAGGTTTGGTGTTAATTTTTTTTATTCATTATTATTATTCCACACTAAGAAAAGGCGGCTCACTGCAAAGTATCCGAAACGTCGGGTTTCCAAAAAAAAATTCAATATAGGCGATTAATCCGGTTAAACTGTTTTATTTAATATGTGAAATATCGGGAAAACCATGGAACTTATTATTGTTATTTAAGCTTACTTGGCGTAAGTAAACGCCGCACGTCTTCTAGTTACCAGAGCTGGGAATGGAATGTACACAAATATATACTTATATATAACAAAAAATAATAATTTTATTCACTTGTACAAGTACTGGCACCTTTCAAGATATAGAATTTAAGCTTACTTGGCGTAAGTAAACGCCGCACGTCTTCTAGTTACCAGAGCTGGGAATGGAATGTACACAAATATATACTTATATATAACAAAAAATAATAATTTTATTCACTTGTACAAGTACTGGCACCTTTCAAGATATAGAATTTAAGCTTACTTGGCGTAAGTAAACGCCGCACGTCTTCTAGTTACCAGAGCTGGGAATGGAATGTACACAAAATATATACTTATATATAACAAAAAGTAATAATTTTATTCACTTGTGCAAGTACTAGCACCGTTCAAGATATAGAATTTAAGATCAGCTGTGAAACTTGCCGTCCTTGCAATGTCGAGTGGACTTTACACCATTATAGCGGCCTTCTTACAAAATACTTTTCCTTCTCCAAATATGAACTTGGTATTTTTTTGGGGTTCTCCAGTCTAAAGACCAAAACGGAACCCTTAGATTTGTGATGTCTGTCTGTCCGCCCGTATGTCTTATAGTTAGGTATTTTTCCGCAAATATTCCGCCGTATATATACATATATATATATATAAAAAAATCAATATATATATATATATATATATATAATATATATATATATATATATATTATATATATATATATATATATATATATATATATATATATATATAAAATAAGCCGTGTGAAAGTTATATATTGGTTTGTAGTATATATATTGGTTTTTTGGTTAATACAAAATCTGACATTGGGCTTATTGCATACCTACTGCATAGACGTGTCTACTTCTTCTTCTTCTTCTTCTTGGCATTAGTCCCGGCTTTTGCCAGGGTCTGCCTTCCGACTAAGCCTACTCCACTTTGCACGGTCTTTAACATCCTCAGGCTTCCTTGGGCGTCCAGCATCTCAGGCGACGCTCTTGGAGCTTATCCGCTACGTCACGGACCCCAAGACTACCTCGAATGAATGTGTTGCGTATGCGGTCGGACCGCGAACGCCACACATCCATCTCAGCATCTTCATCTCCGTGACGTGAAGCTCCTGAGGGTGCCGAGATAATGTTGGCCAACATTCGCTGCCGTATATAAGAACCGGTCGGATAATGCTCTTGTATATCAGTTCCTTGAGCTTGGGCGATATTCTCTATATATATATATATATATATATATATATATATATATATATATATATATATATATATATATATATATATATATATATATTAGGTAAATGGATATTTTAAAAAATATTTTTCACATGGAAAGTGACATCAGATTTTTTCTTGACAATTTATACATTTTTTAGCGATTAGAACCCGCGCCTTTTGACAACCGTTCTCTGCTGGTTCAAGTTTTCCAAAGAATATGTTCCTATCCATGTTATTCCACAAATTCAAAGTACTAAAACAATATATTGGTCATATATTAAATGGGCCCTTATTTTGACTCTAAAGCCTAAGTATTATAAACTATGCAAAAATCGTCAGACGAAGTCATCATGACTGGGCAGTTCTATTACTTAGATGATATAGCATATATGATGCTTTATACATAATTTATTTAAGCTTCACATTTTAATCATAGCATAGTGGAATAGCATAGCATAGTGCAGGGTAGGCAGAGGGAACTTATTGTCAAAATATTCCGTTTTACCCATACAACCTTGTAGTACCCATATCCATACAACACGATTTCCATCGGGCTACCTTTTGTAAATCGTAATAAATTTTCAATAACATTTGATAATTATCCTGATTGAATTTATTTTACTTTTGTATATATATATATCATTAACTCATTGCGTTACTAGATATTAATTGTGTCACGACGACGTCTCATTTAATGTAAAGTTTCGAGTGTCATAGAATCCGAACTCGCACCTCTTGGATAACACGCCTATCGTCCAATTAACTTATATCTCGTACATCCGGTCACAGTACGCTTTTGTATCTTTTTTTAATTTATTAGCACATTCTAGAGACAAATAACACTATTTATTTTTTTGATTGAATGAATTTTAAATGTTATCATATGAATTTTAAAGTTTAAGTAGGAATTTGAGGGTTAAAACGTAGATTTTCATATATAAAAGGTAATTTTGAGTTTTAAGTTCCAAGCTTATATATTAAATATACATTAAACATACAACTATACATTGTATATATGAAGCTTTTTAGTTACTAATATGCGTATAACTAACACAACATAGAAAATTGAAATTAAGCATCTAGATCTCCCAAAATTCACTAAGTCCGCTTCGTTCCCAAGGTTAAGCTGGATTTTAGATATTATAGTCAACACAAGCAAAGTCGCAAGTTAGTGCCTGATAATAATAAAATATATATATTTGCTTAAAACAAAAATAAATTGCAGAGTCGATAAAAACTTATTGCATAAATGACGTTACAATTTTGGTACGTTTTATAAAAAACCTAACTTAATATGGAATAGCCCTCAGTTATTAATGATGGCGACGAATATTAATATGAATGACGATTTTTTTTTAAATAAATACTTCTAATGCATATATATATATATATATATATATATATATATATATATATATATATATATATATATATATATATATATATATATATATATATATATATATATATATATATATATATATATATATATATGTAAACTCTTTTGATAAAATCTCTTTCACACGAACAATATTTGGCAAAATTATGAATGAATGAATTTTTAGTGTTTCAAGTTCAACAATTCGTGTATCGCGTGAGATTGTTAGCTTAGTATATGAGCGTACAAAAAAATTAAAAAAATTTAGCCGTTGCTTATTTTAGCTTTCCATATAGTTAATATCATACAATATTGTCTTCTTCTGGTATTAATCCCAAAATTTGTGGCTGGGGTCTGCCACCAGATTTAAGCTATATCACCTTGCAGGATTTTTAATATCCTCATCCTGTGATCAAGCCCATTGGCTCTCATGACATCTACTAATGCCTCCTTACCTTAGATGTTGTAGGTGCTGGGCGATGTGACAGTGCATTTTAAATGGCCGCACCTAAAATTGTATGTATTGCATTGGCCTGGCTTATTTGCAGATTAAATAACTTTTCAAATTCAAAAACAGAATATAACTGTAAATTTAATTGAAAATTACGCAACTAGTCTTTCTTAAATTTTATTAAACTCTTCTTTTATTGACCCAGCATGTTCATTTCTCTGACCATACGATATACACTTTAATTACTCAGAGGGTGTCTAAGCATCTCAGAGGGTGTCTAAGCATCTCAGAGGGTGTCTAAGCCAATTATCTGTCCGATATTTGGTTTTCGGCATACGGGTACGCGACCCCGGGACCTCGAGCCACCACTTTCATAACCCGATCCAATCCATGTAAGTGGTGTCCCTCCCCTATATTCCAAGTCTTTCTGCCTCTTATTCCCTGTCCTTTCTTGGTTTCTCCCAGTAATAGGTTTGGAGGTCAGATGGCAATCGCTCCACAAAAAACCACTTCGCCACTCATATGGACCGATTGGTCTTAGTCGGAAGGCAGACCCTGGCAAAAGCCGGGACTAATGCCAGGAAGAAGAAGAAGATACAACAATATTATATAATTTTCTTACTAAACAGATAGTGCATAATAAATAAGTGATATAATATAAAAAAAAACTGTATTAGAAATTTGATAGTGGTGTCGAAATATTTTCGCGAAATATCTCTTCTACGAATATGCATAGTAAGTTGAATCACGTGACTGGAATATTATAGACTCTACATATTGTAATCGCATCGCTACTCTACGTAATAGAGCCTTCTATGTCGTCTGTGAATGACTTACGAAAGAGTTTAAAGGCCAAAGGAGATTTTAATTTAGAATGAATACGTACATATAAGAAATTAAGCTTTTATCTATAATACGAGTAAAAAGGTTGAATCATAGCTTATTTACTATTATATATATATGTTATAAGAATTTATTTCCAGACAAATATTAAATGATACAATAATTTTTTTGCTTCTCTTTGCTTTCTTAGTAATTAGGCATTATTTAAGTTAAAATAGAACCTGAGGACGTACTTATTATTTAATGAAACATGAATATGTTATATTGAGGACATTTATAAACTATTATCTTACCATGAAAACTTTCCTGCATTGCAGTAGAAATAAAAATAAAAGATTTTTGTATATTTTGACGTCAATCGGGACAATCACATTTTTATTATTAATTATTAATCAAAATCTTACGGGCTATAAAAGAATTCGAATTAAGCTGCCGACAACAACTTGCGTCAGAAGCCAAACGGGTGAAATACGTAGCGTCAACTTATGTAGAGTCCCACAGTACGACGTCGACCGCGCACCAGTACGCACGACAGGTGGCGGAGTTAAGTTGCGACAAAAATAATAATAATATCAATAATTATTATATTAATAATTATTTTTCAGTGTGTGTGTGCCAGAATTACAGTGCTTTGTGTGTGAGTGAGTGTATTGTGGGCACCTGATATGCTTATAACGTAAGTAAATTAGACAACTTACTTAAATGAGTAAGAGAAATTGCTAGACAATAATTGCTATTAATAAAAAGTAGGTTTTATTTTATTATTAATTCTCTTTTATTATTTACAGTACAGACTAGATGTTTTTAGTGTTTTTTTTTAATGTATTTTTGATAAAACCTCAAACAATAAAGGTATACGTTTAAAGAAATATCAAGTTATTACTATATTTTTATTGTATTATTTATATATTTAATCGATCACTATATTAGTTATTGTTCTTATTTTGCTGTAGTTTATAAAAAAATACAAGAGTCAACAGAACGCCTCGCCGTTACGTATAAAACTTTTAAACATACAAGGGATACAAGATTGTATTACTTTGAACACAGTGATGGTTTTTGAATTCATTTATTTGAAATCAACTTTTTTATATCAAGGATATTTTTAAATGACTTTACGTAAACTATTATTTAAGATTTAATAGGTTGTGAGAGCGAATATAAAATGTAGAGTCTTTAAGAGACCTTGCGCATACAAATCAGCTATAAATACATTTTAACCAGTATTATATTACTTTAGTATTGACTAAATTGTACAATATTTTCGATAAATATGGTTGTTTTTAGGGTAACCGACGTTTATATACGATCAAAACATTTGTACACATTACACATTTTAACACACACACACACACACACACACACACCACACACACACACACACACACACACACACAGCCATTTAAGTCAAACATAAAGTCATAATATTATACACTTATCTACGTCATTTTTAAATCGAAAACGTCAGATAAACACAATTTGACGCGTTTATGTGCATACATAGTTAAATGAAGATTTTTAAAAAAATCCAATTAATAATAATAATCAGAATTAAAAGAGTATTTATTCAGGATTTTCCAATGACTTTGAATAAGTAATGTATTGTACAAACAAAGAAGTTGCAAATTTCCTACGTAGAGACGTGTATGACTAAAACCTCGCTTTGGTGTTAATAGTATAAATTTAAGTGATTTTTTAAATTTACATCAGAACTATAAAACTGTAAAATTTAGATGTTTGCTTCGTATTTAAACTTTAATATTAATTTATTACGATCATATTGCATACAAAATGTGTCTCAGTCCATTGAGTTAAGCTATTTTTTTGAATAACGTGAATTAATTAAGTGCTCAATATTACAATTATGTTAATTATAATATTTCTGCATTAATGCAGATAAAAAAAAATTATATACACAAATTATATGTAAAAAAAAATATTTTTGTACTTTATAGAGTTTTTAAATAAATTATTTTGACCAATATTATATACATAGTGTTATAATATTGGTGTTCTGTTAAAACAATATACAAACAAATATATAAAATATACATGATTTATTATGATAATGAAATGTATAAAATCTATATCAACATATACAATATTTCCCTAATGATGTCCTTGTAATTATTAACAAGATATTAGTGGATAGTGACACTTGACTTTAATCGTTTTCCTCTTTTATGCAACAGTCATCTATGTTGTTCTTAATCATTATATTGAATTTGTGGTTATATGATGGACCACTCATCCATTGGATTCAAATTCCTACCCAGCAACTGACAATTAACCAGATATCTGCTATGAAAGTTATTGAACGCGACGGTTTGTGGGTTCGATTCCCACTCGGGGAGAATAAATGGTTTTCATTTTCTTCGCTCTGGCAAAGCAAAGCAAAGCGCGGCGTTGAGTTTCGCCGCTCAACACGCTATGCCTCGAAAGGTGGAAAACGGAGAATGGAGTGTCTTAATGCTAGGTTCCTTCAACCTACTCTGCTATGTGCGGGATACAGCGTGAAGCTAATTTAATTTAAACTTTTTAAGTTATCCCTATAGTTAGTCTTTATTTAACAAAAAGTTTATATTCAACATCACAATCTCGTACTTAAATTTAATATGTTTTTAATAAAACTGATTGAACTAATCACACTAAGCTTCAGTTTCCAGCATTAGTACTAAATTTGCATCGACAAGGCCCAAAATATTTCCATAAACTACTTGACCCCGCGCTCCAAAACAGAATAAACATGACATATGTATACAAGTAGTTTTGGACAAAACCTGAAATACGAGGTCGATACAAAGTTTTGCCTTGGCTTTACTTGAAACGCTGGGTTCAAGGGCTTGCTATGCAATGATTAATATTAATCGCTCTTCTGAAATAATATTCTTAATGAAGACTTACAATTATTAATTGTATTATTCACGCAACCAATGTTCTTGTTTTATTGAGTATTGGTTTGATCGTACTTAATTTGCAATTTTTGTCTTGAAATCATTTATTTTCATGTATTTTGTGAGCACGGAAAACCTGACCTCTAATTGCTCTTTACCTGTATTACAAATATTTATTCTGTTAAAATATGTCACTCTACAAAAAATTGCTCAACAATTAATTACTATTAGCGTTGCAATTATACTAATAGATACATTTTACGTACCATCCATTTACATTAATGCGACATGATCGAAAACCTTAGTGAGTGGGGAAATACAAGGAAGAACGAGAAGAATCTCAAGGTTTATGCTTAAATGATTTTAAAATATATGTGCAGAATTGTGTTAAAAAATGTAATTTTAATATAAACCTATACCAAAGTTTAACTTTTTTTTTTTAATCTCATGTAGAGTCATATTTTAAATTTTTTGTATAAATGAATATAGATTCATTTATACAGTTAATGTAATATCTTTCTGGATTCAATCACAGCTTATTAATCGTCATTTGCTTTCCTATATCGGCAAAGTGTGCAAAGTGTGTACATTTAAAATCTATTTTAATAAAAAAAATAAAAAAACTATATAATTATTGTAATTAAAATATATATTTACTAACATTGACAAGAACAAAGAAATTATATTGAAATAAAAATGTGTTTACCAGTTTGGTTTACACACGAGTTATCAATCGATATAACCAGGCTACCAGCGAGCGACCTTGCATGTCTCATATTATTTACATTCAGATTACATGCTTGTAACGTTTGATTCACTTTGCTTCTATTAAATATCTTGAGTAGCCTGTTTCATAGATAATAGTTGCATATAAAATAGTGCTCTACAGTTAGAGGTGTTGTCTTATGACAAGATTTTACTGTTGTTTTTTTTTTTATTTCATGTACCGCTTTATTCTGCACGTGGCTGGGTAGTGATAGTGTCTAGACACTCTGCTCTCTGAATATCTCTAACTGGATCTCAAATATATTTATCTGTTTATTTATTACTTTGGTAGTATATTATTCTTTAGTAGTTTAAAATAATAACGAAATCTTATATAAATTTTAGTAGAGCAGAGAGTCTCTAGGATAATAGTTTTATTATGATACAATTTATAAAAAAAACTAACTTAATAATATTTATACTCCAGTTATTTTGTCATGTTGGCAGCAAAAGTGTTTAATATAATTTATGTAGAAATCAAAACTGCAAAGTATTTAAAATATGAAGAAATATTATGTAAGGACAATTTTATTGTTTTGTGACTCTACTTTATTTTGCTCGTATAATATAGACGTATAAAATTTGTTATAAGTTACGTGACGGTATTGGTTAACAGTGATTATTTAATAGGAAGGTGTTCAGATCAAAATAATTATAAATTATACCTTTTACTTTTTTGCTGTAATAAAAAAGATATGAAATAATAATTTAAATTTTAAAATTTAATGTATGTCTTTGCTGATTCATATTTATTTATTTGGTTGGAAAAGTTTATTGGAAGGCTTGGAGAAGGACACGTACTACACATGTCACGTTGTAATTAATTAAGTGTGTGTGTGTCTGTACTAAAATATGAGAAAAACAAAATGTAAACCAAATCATAAGTAGCTTACAGTACAATATGTAAACGAAAACCAATTCAGTTAATATTTCAAAGAGTAATCATATTATTGGTTGGTTACGTAAGAGTGAAGGCGCTCGCCCTGGTCAATCGATCTCGTATATACCGGAAAGCGTCTCGAATGAAACCGTTTATAGAAGCTTTGTTCTATAGAAGTGGAGAAGAATGAAATATTTTTATTTCTCATCTAAGACTCCAAGTTCCAATATTACATGCGTAATGCAACAAGTTAGGGCACTAATTGAAGAAGCATAGTGTCTTAACACTAGCTTTTACCTAACTACTCTGTTATATACACGATAAAGTGTGAAGATGAGACAAAAGGAAATACCAAGAGTAACAATAATTAACAATATGAATTTGAATATATATATATATATATATATATATATATATATATATATATATATATATATATATATATATATATATATATATATATATATATATATATATATATATACCAAGTAAATAAATATCCGAAACGAATTGATTGTTATTCATTGAACAAATTTTATTAAATAACCGTGACCTTTAATAAATAAAAAGTGTCCTAGGAAACTGTAGCAAATTTTTAAAGTGGTGTTAATATGAATACACCAAAATATTCTGAAAATAACAATTATGCTAAGTAGGTAAAACCGTTAAAACGTTTGTTAATAAAGTTAAACCAATTTTTATATAAGTCTCGGTTGTCTACTCGTTAGTTATGGAGATTGCAGTAACCGAAGTACTTAAGTAAGTACGTTAGTAACGAACACTTTATATTCTGAGACTATAAAAATATAATTCTAAATTTTTTTGTTCTTTAAATTCTTTCCATCATTCAGACACGTACCTGTGCTTTAAATGAGATATTGTGTTATTGAACTTACACTTTATAATAAATTGACTTAAGAAACATATTAATCGAGATTTAAAATACATAAGAGAAATAAGGTATATATTAGATAAATGCCTTATCGTTCATACTAATCTATACTAATAAATAAAATTGGAGTGTCTATTTGTAATATAAAAATAACCGCTGTTTGCTTCATGCATATGTATATTTTGTTCCGCCTAATCTGAAATGGCTGGACTGAACTTAACGTTCACTGGCAGGTAGCTGATGTAATAAGAAGTAGCTTAGGGCTAATTTAATTTTGAAAAATAAATTATAAATACGAGTATACTGAACATGTGTAATTTCGTATACCTTACATTGAAATGAAGGAGATTCAGTTTACTTAAGCGGTGAAGCCGCGAGCGTTTCGCTAATGTCATATAAATATGTAGTGCTTGTTAATTTACGACGATTTATTTTCATTTATAAGTCATATTTATCACATATTGAATAAATCAACATAAAATAAGAATAAATTATTAACTAAGATATGACATTTATATAGTGTTAAGTGATTTAACGGAGTATTCAACCATCTAAGCTGTAAGGAACCATCAGTTAAGTTAAGTCTTATGACCAAAAATGAGTGATTATGGTGAGCATATATTATGCTTGTGATGCAACTATTAAATCTTTCAGATCTTAAAGTTCTGGTAGATTTAATGGATAGTTCTAAGAGAAATTTCTTCCAAAGTCATTTTTGGACCCCGCTATATACTATACAATAAAATTATAAAATTTTGTTTTTTCCATGTAAATTTAAACATAGCAAAGCGCATACGTTTTAATAAATCAGCTGCATGTATAATTTTTATATTGAATACCTTATTATTGTTACTACAGGACCCGTTGACGCGTGAAATATGCGTTGCCATAGCAACGTGTATGTCACTTTGTACACAAGTTATATTGTCAGATATATGGTAGTGTATGTAATGTTTTATTTATTGATTTAATGTACTTTATATGCATTGTTATTGTTAAATAAAATAAATTAAAATATTATCGTTCTGCACTTCTCCAACACTTAAACTATAAATGTGGCAAATTTCATACTACTCCGTCCGCGCAGTTTTCGTAAAAAGGAGTCCAAAGTTTTTGCTTCACGTATTAATATATAGATATCTTTAATACATGCGTTATTGAAGCCTTTTTTTATAACTTTCTAAAAGAAACACATTTGTCGTATATAATTTTTGTGTAAATATAACAATAATAGATTGTGGTTATTACTTAATTGACCGTCTGTCTGTCCGTCTGTCAAAACATTTTCCTGAAGTAATAAAGTGAAATTAACATCCTTTGGGCGACAAAAAAGTTTATCTTCTAAAGATACAAGGTTTTACACTTCATTATTATTAACTTACGTTATTATACTTTCTTCGTATTATTTCGATGCTCTACAATCATAAAATTCGTACGGAACTCTCAGTATGCAAGTTTTGCTGCTGAGATAAAAGCTATAGAAGTAAAAATAATATACTGATATACTAAACAATACTACTAAAACAATAATATACTAAATTTATTTTCAATTTAAAAGTATACTATATCGACACATAAATTTAATTAACATGAATTTTATTATTTATTTCTAATTTATGTATTCAGGACGTATATACATATAATATAAACTAGAAAACTCACGTAACAATATAAATATATACTATATATGGGTATAATGCAATATTTAACATACAAGTATGTATTCATATCGCTCATAGAAAAGACATCAACGCGAGAGTTTGTCACGGCGTCACTTTCAAATTTTTATTAATAAGTTATTTTTATTTCAATAATTAATAAATTTCAATTTTTCATAATAATTATTATATTTTAATTAGTAGTAGTTACTTTTTATATAAAAATGATCTAAATAAGAGACTCATATATAAACGAAGGACGTTAACTAAATTATAAGATGTTATTATGTAATATTAAAAATCTCTTTTTGTTAAATGTAAATTAAATAATTTAATTTTTAACTTACATTTACTAGAATGGTTTGAGTTTTAGCGAGCAACAACAAGGATTTTAAACATTTGAGTTTCAACTAAGGAAAGAAGTTATGTATTATATACTGTTCTGTATTTTAAATCACATTTTAAAGTATACTTATATTCTTTTGATCTTGATAATCCTGTTTAGTGATAAAATAATTTGAATTCAATATTAAAACATGACGTCCGGTCGTTAACCTTTATCTCGATGAATCCTGACTACATCGTGCGCTTTGTGACGGGGAAATACCCAGTGAAAGTAAGTCAGTAACGTTTGGTGAGCGGAAATAATTAATAAAGTATGTGTAATATTATCTGTTGGTAAAAATATTATTATGTATTGAGGGCTATCGTAGCGTAGCGCTCCGTTCTCTACTTTATAGCCATGTTTAAGAATTGCATTTTAAGCAGCGGAATTACTCACTTCGCCTTTCTAGAGGGTGGAAACGAAATTAATCCATGCCTCTGACAGGAAAATGAAACCAATACCAACAAGTTTATATTAAGACGCTGTACCACTGCGCCACATTGGTCTCTTCATATTCCACGTTTGTGAATGTACCATTATATCTTAATAGCGTCACTTGTTTCCTATCAATACTTTCCCCTTCTAAGTTAGCTCAGTTATGTCACAAACTCACAAAGCTAGCTATGGGTTTCTAAAGTTCTCTTGCTTCCATCAGTAATATTCGAAAGCAACTGTCATCCACATATTAAAGCTCATTCTCAATTCTAAAACATGTGAATTAACGTTCAGAAATAACTCGGTGGAGGTAGAAAAAATGTATAAGTTATTCGTTATTTTGACATCTAATAGTGAAATACAGTATTTAATGTAAATAACCTATTTTTTATCACATACATTATTTCAACTACAAGACTCTATACAAATATGTGTAGTAAAGTTGACTTCGCACATGCTTATTAGGAATTTTAAAAGGAATTAGCGTTGTAATGATAACTATTTAATCATGAATATTGCATAGACTCTATGTCGCGTCATAGAGGACATATTTATAGCTTTATATATTTTCAACGAGATCCTACACTAGAAATAAAGATGGCGTTAAAACTTAGAAAGTTTTTATTTAGTTAGTTGGTTTCTTATTTTTTGTATCCTATGTCCCGCTATACTCTGTATTTAGCAGGGTAACCAGAGACGTTTTATCCACAAAAGCTCTAGATTATTTATACAGGTTTATTATACAGCCTTGGTTGAGTCTTCTCGAATTCTTATATTACAAAGCCGTAAGTTACAATTATTTTTCATGAAAATGACTCATCTCATCGTTTTCATTGTTTACGAATATAACAATAACTTAATTGAGTCATACAAACTTTAACTTTTGACGGCTTGACATTCATATATATATATATATATATATATATATATATATATATATATATATATATATATATAGATATATATATATATATATATATATATATATATATATATATATATATATATATATATATATATATATATATATAATGACAACCTGGCGAAATTACATTTCTTAGCAGAAGATTTTTTAATTCAATCTCTATATTTTCATTGTAATTCAACATTTTTTTATTGTTTTCAATTTTGATAAATACCGCATATTATAAGTCCTAATCTCTTTTACATTCAAATTATTTATATTCTATTTTTATTAGAATAGACGTATACAATTTCATCATGTTTACTTTACAACGCTGTTTACGGATGTAGAAAATATCGATTTACACGTTTTATTTTTTGTTCATAACCAACATAATTGTGTGAACTCGTTCTACAAGAGCGTGGGCTTTTTTGTGACTTATTGATTTAAATTTTCCACACATCGATTCAATTATCGATTTTTATGAATTATAATTTTTTTACGGTGAATTAGTTATTTATTTCAAAATAATACTTTTTAAATATACTATATTATTAACATATTTACATTTTAGGATTCGAAAAAACAAAATTTTCAATACCTAAATGTGAAAATGTCGCGGTTTAAAGCTTTAACTTTAAATTAGATTAGAAGTTCTGTACTTACTTCTAGTACCGTACATTTTTTTTTGTTATAATTTTTGGGGCCACCGTGACGTGGTGTGGCAGTGTTTGACAGCAAGAGTGAGTTCGATCCAAACTCGGGGAATGAATTATTTTCATTACCCGACTCGTGTAAGAAAACATAGTATATAATTTTTCGTCTGTCCGTTTACATAGTATATATTTTTTTATACAATGTATTTGTTGCATATCTTGACATCACTATCACGAGTAGACTGAAATGACATTCATCTGTCACTTATTTAAATTATTGGGTCAACATGAAGAACAAGGAAAATTTTGTGTATATTACAATCTACAAGTATCTACAACTATGCAATCTATATATATATATATATATATATATATATATATATATATATATATATATATATATATATATATATATATATATATATATATATATATATATATATATATACAAATACATACTGTGTGAATATTTTATTACGTTATTTAAATATACAAAACTCTGTATTATTTACTTTACTTTATTATAGAAACTCTGAATTGTATATTTTTTTCTCCCACTACAATTTGTACTGCATATGACAGAATAGAGATAACCTAGTTTAGAAATATTATCTTCTTCTTACTTTATATTCTTTCCTCATTACCCGAATTAGTGATAAGGCGAGTCGACGTCTTGTTAGAGCTGAGAAATGAAAACAACTTGTTTCCCACAGTGGGAATTGAATCCACAACCTACATTTAGAATCAAACATCGTCCCAATGCGACACGATGGCTCAAACTACTATCTATTTTGTAAATTTTAGCTACTTCAATATTAACAGCTTTATTATAATATAAAAACAAACTTGTCAACATCTATAACGTCGAGGATCTAATGTAATAAATATAATGTAAATAAAATTTGAAGATTTAACAAATTTATTAGGCTTACATAGAAGGTCGTTTCCTGCAAGGTCTCTACTGTGCAAATATTTAAATAACTATATGAAAATAGCTTTACGCTTTTCCCAGAAAGAACCTAGTGCTAAGACACTCCGTTCGCGTTTTTCCAAACATTGCGTATTGAGTGGTGAAACTCAATCCGCTCATTGTCTTCTTCCAGAAACATGATGACGAGATATGTGACGATGCATTTATGTAGAGATCTAAATGACATGTTAAAACATGCATTGTTATTTACAAGGGAAGTGATGTAAAAGATAAAGAGTCTACAGTAATAAAATGGTCGCAATGCAGTCTTCAGTGTTGCAATGATTCGTATGCATACAAGCGTGTTGTATCGCAACCGCCAAGGTTAGAGAAAACCACTCGACCTCAAGGAAGATGTTGGAAAGGTAGAATAGACTCTTGCAATTTAATTACCCCGAATTACATTTACATGTGATATGTTTATTGATTTATATTTTAAAAAGCCAACTCTACATAATATATATATATATATATATATATATATATATATATATATATATATATATATATATATATATATATATATATATATATATATATATATATATATATATATATTTACATAGTATATGTCAATTATAAATTAATACTATGAAATTTTAAAATTGTTGGTCACTCATCTTCTAAGCAAAATAAAAACTTCAATCGTAACAAGATATAAAAAATGAACGGCTTATTTTTTATATATTATAATAATTACAATAAAAACTCAAGTAAATTTTATATTAAATGTTATCCTAGTGTTGATTTATCCTAATGGCTATTTATTATTAACTACATTACATGTTCCATAATAATTTACATAGGAGTGTTTAAATATTTGTGTCTAGTATACTAAAATACTTAATATTTTATTTGACTTGTACTCTGTGTCTTCAAACATCCTTCGCATAGTATAGTGGGGAGATATGTATATAGAGAACCTTAAGAAAATTTACATCTAGTCTATTCTCACGAATACATTAATTACAATACAGTAATTTCACTATTAAATTTTTTTTTTAATTTTCAATTGTTGTTTTAACTGGGACCACCAAGGACGCAAGATGTAGAGCGGATGTTCCTTTTGGTAACTTGTCTCTATCACGTGTTGGGACAAGTACGGCCGCGTTATGTAAAGATGGCATACTTACCCACATATTTATATGGTAGAGTTCAAGTTTCGTAGTTATCATTTATTACAGAACAGTTTTGTTCACGTAATGCATAATTTACAAAGTAAATATATATAACTATATATTGTTATAGTACAAATATAAAAGAAATATGTTTATTATATAACAAATAGCTTGTTCAAAGACAGAAGACACTCCTCGTGAATCTGGATAATTATTTACCAATATTTATATATATTTTTTTGAGAATATCTAAATATAAATTAAATTTTACCTTTTGATCATAGTGTTACAAAATATCGAATGAGTTAATGTTTTCTAGAAGTTTCAAAGGTGAATGAAATAGTGAAAGGCTGCCAATAAGCTCGCTTACGAGAACTCCAGCTACTGCTATATTATATTTAAATTAACTAAAGTATCTATAAAAGCAGGAAATATACCAATAATATTCCATTGTAATAATAACATTAATATATTAATATACTTATTTTAATATGACCTGAAATCGAAAAAGTAACTTAAAAAATTATATAGTACTACATAATGTTTATATAACACCACTGTTGTGTTAACTAAAGGTGATCGAATTTTTATTTTGCGACATTATAGCAAAACGATATATATATATATATATATATATATATATATATATATATATATATATATATATATATATATATATATATATATATATATATATATATATATATCCCTTGTTTTTAATTCGAATGAGAGAATCTGGCTGGTAATTTTTTTTCTTTCTCCATTTTCCGCTTAATGCTGATGGATGGATACTTTATTTTCAATTCTGGCAACAACCGTAATTATAACATACAAATAAAATAATATTTCCATACAAATAAAATAATATTTCCTTAAAAAAGTTTTTAATTCACAATTAGGCTTACTGAATCATTCTCATCATCTTTTATTATTCATTATTTTATTTTCCGTTAATTGCATATCAGTTGTGTAACACCATTATGTCATATTACGCTGATTCGACTTGCGTAACGCCAAGTGGGTCATGATCTCGACTGGTATTTTAAAGTTGTCTTCCGTTTTACGAGAAAGTAGTGGCTCAAGACAAGTGGTTTGTCCCACATTTTGTCATGTAGAGTCTCGATTCTGGAGTTTTTTTTTATATTCAGTCTGTAGTTTTATGTTTGTTTGAAATTACTGTTTTTTTCATAATTGTAGGAAGTTATATAATATAAAGTGATAAGTGAAACAAGGTATAACTTGCTTAGTCTGCATACGTGTTATTGTCTGATTTTGCTTTCTGGTATAATTATTAGCATAGAAATATGTAGTTTAGTTTTTGACTATATCAAATTTAGTCTTAGCTTTATAAATAGACGAAAATCGAGTTTATTATACATTCAATAGATGATATTATGAACTAAACTATTTAAAAATCGCGAACGAGCTATAATTATTGTTGAATGCAAAATGAGTGATCAAATACAAATTAAACGTGCTACATTTAAAGTGTAATATCGGTGAAAGTTATGAAAATTATACAAGTTTTTGTTCGATGCGGTAACAAATGTAACGAGCCTGAGGCGTTCGATTTGTGTTGTTTGGAACAGAATGCTCGAATTAACACTATCGCCATTCAAAACTTCTCTACATAATATTATTTCATACTAACTCTGAATATTATATATAATTATATGTTACAAGTTTACTTCTTTACATGAAATAATATTTCAAAGCATTTAATATAACATTTGGACGCTTAAATTCAATTGAAATGCATAGTCTCAATCATTTTAACTAATAAAAATTTACCAAGCGTAAATTTGAATGTGATAATTACGATCCGTCTTGGTTTCGTTCTGACTAAAACATGTGTTTTATTTATGGCATTCACGATTTCATTTAACATTAATGTAATATATAGAAAAAAAAATGAAATTCTGCTATTAATAAATGGATTTAGTATCCATGATAGAAAATAATTGTTTGTGAGTTGATTCCACATATTTATTACAAGATGTAAAACGTGTTTAATTTTTTCTGTGGGTAGATACTTTTAAAGGTGCTTATAGCCTGGTAAAGTACTGTTGTTTGTATGTTGTAGATTGTAAGGTAATTATTATACTTATATTTGTGAAAAATAATATATAATAATATACGACTTTGAACAAAAAAAAAATGTAATATATCAAGTAAGAGATAATATTCTTAAGTATTTTAAAAAAAGAAGTTAATACATCAAAAAGCTGTGAGGCCCCAGTGGGATAGGGTCTTGTTAAACGCATTAGTTTTGGGTTCACCCGGGGGAACCCATCCCGATAAGATAAAGTAAGTTGAGGCTCGCTATTCAACACACAATGTTTGGAATTCATATGGAGAGTGAATAACGGAATCTACGACGGTTTTCTCTCTCTACCCTGCTATATACGAGATATAGCGTGAAGCTGCAAAAAAAAGTACAAAAAAAAAGGAAAAAAAACACCATTTTCATTAAAAAAAATGTATATATCTGTACTAAATACGTACATAGCGTATACACCGTTAAAGTTGTTTAATCTCTAAAACAATAATAATGGTCATTCTCCACTGTACAGGGAAGTGGCCGTTACGTGACTCGAGCTTTTTGTGATTATATGTTTCATTTAACAATTTATATTATAGTGTATAAGGCGATCTGATAAAAGCAGTGAAAGAATGTCGTAATTTTAAATTGTTATTTTAGCTCGGTATTTATATTTGTGAAATTTATATGAGAATTTTATAAATTACTTAAAAAAAATTTGTCACAGTGAGAGCTTGTCTTTTTCATTTTTGTTTGTGAGCTTAATGCCTGTTAGCCCTATTGGCCTTGACAGCGACACGGGTTGGGGAGGGAAGAGGGTACTCTGTCCCTGAGAAGAAGCAAGCACTATCGTGTCTGCTTGAGAGGAAACGTCAGCGGCAAGGGCGTCCAAGAGCTTCTGTACTTCTATGATTTAGTAGTATAAAGTGTGACATTAGGTTTCGTCACATAGCGGTGATTGGAGTAATGGAGTATTTTGATACTAGTTTCTCTATCCTATCATATACAGTATATATAGTAAGGTTGCCAAAAAAAATTCTGTTAAATAATTAAAATGCTTCGTAAGTGAATATAAATTTTCACATTTGACATAAAGTTAAATCATTCACAAACATGTCACGTAATCAAATTTGCTCAGTTTTTAGCTGTATCATATATAATCCTTTGTCATTTGTAATTACTAAGCAAGCACGTAGCGTTTGCAAACTTGCCCCATGACACTTAGTGCAAATTAAATGCTATATCTTATATAATGATTATTCTGACTCTACATAGAGTCGATTTCTGTGTATTTTTAGCTTCTATCTCCCATATAATAGACTAGGTAGGAGAACCTAGTGTTAAGACTCTCCGTTTCCCAGTTTCCTGCTTTCGAAACAAAGTGTGTTGATCATTATGAACAAAATAAAAGTAATTAATTATCCTCGTGTGGGAATGGAACTCATAAACTTCGCGTCTACATTCCGGCGCCGTACCACTGCGCCACGACGTTTATTCCATTCAGGCCATTGTAGTTGACACGTGATTGGGTAACTTAGCACTATAATTACTTTAAACGCTACTTTTTTCTTTCATATATACCTACTTACAAACATTTTCACTATAGTTACCACAATCTAGAAATAAATATAAAATGGAGGATATAGGTTAATGTTTAGTCCTTACATGATATGTGACATAAAATAAACAAAACGACTCTATTATTCGTATTTGTTTAACAAAGTCTTGCTTTTCCGCCCACACGCTTCAATTTAGTAGAGTGGGAAAAAAAAAATCTTAAGTAACACGATACTTCTATGATAGTCATGCCATGTGTATGTTGTCACTTGCCAGACAATAGTACTACGTACAAGCTTAACCTACTTAATTAAGCTACGCCCTTCAATAGTTCCCAAGCATCTTGCCAGATTCTTTTCTCTCGCTTTCATAATAATTCTCACATGTTACGTGATTTTAAAGAGCTCTATTATTCAAGAACGTGATACCGGTGATATAACCGACAGACACTTTGTATGAATCAGATATTATGAATATTTATATGTAAATACTTTGCAACGTGAAAGTAGATTTTATTTCTATATTTGTCATATATTTTTGGAGATAATGGAATAATTATAGTAAAATTTCTTATTATAGTACCCAAAAAATAAAGAAAAATAAAAATAATATAAAAGATGGCTTTATCGCTAAATCGCGTTAGACGACCATTTTCCATTTGACTATACGGACAAAGCCGAAGGTAACACCTAGCTAATAATAACAAAAACTAAAAAATACCTTCACTTAAATATATTTTATGACGAAGTAACCTTTTGAAGTATTTAATAAATTTCTTATCTAATTGCCCATACAATTAAAACATTTAAGGCTCTTGATCCCGTTGCCATGGCAACGATGAATATAAACAGCAAATAAAGCAGTTTCGTTTATCAAGATCGCTTATCGACTGGGTAGTATAGGAAAAAAACATACAAGAAGTTTTTGTTGCTTCACGCTGTATCCCGCATATAGCAGGGTAGATAGAGGGAACCGTAGGTTAAACGAACCTAGTGTACCATTGCGTGTTGAGTGAGAGAAGAAAATGAAAATAAGTCATTCTCCCCGAGTGGGAATCGAACCCACAACCTTCTAAAACGTATAAGCGTTACACTCGCACTTTGCGCCGCTGCGTGCGCCATGATGGCGAGTAATTTTACATAATACTTATTTAGCTACTTATTTAGCTATTTGTTGTATAAATAATAAACAAAATAAAGAACAAATTATACTTTTTAATATAATATAAGTTATTGCCTTCACTGACTGACTGACTGACTGACTGACTGACTCCATATAAAATGTTAACATGGCAAATTTTGAAAGCTAAATAGTTATATATATATATATATATATATATATATATATATATATATATATATATATATATATATATATATATATATATATATATATATATATATATATATATATATATATATATATATATATATTGATAATTACCATTTTGTAAAATATATACACAATTAATCCAATATTACTTTGTTTATGCATTACAATTGAGTTTGATATAGCGTTACATTTAACATGTCCAGTTGCGCCATTGCTTGGTTATTACATTTTAGCCTTCCTTGTTCTCACAATATACATGTCTGTCTGTCTGTTACGAAACATATGCTATTGCTCACCTAACATCTAGTCCTAGCTTCTCTATGCTAATAATGAATGTCTCCAAAAGAACATGTTATATTAAATTCTTTTGACATATGAATGATTGGCTTATAAGAGGATAAAAATGTATGCACTTAAATATAAATTGGCCAAAATGGGTCTTTTTGATGGCAATACTTGCGTTTGTTTGCGTCCAAATATAGTTTAAAGCTGAACAGAAAGAACATTAAGAACATTTTGAAGTAGTATTTTATAGCTGTTGATCAAAATTCCAATTTATTACATTTTTTTCTCTTCGCATTGAATCCCGCATACGATAGTGTCTGAACACTCCGGGCTTACTGTAAAAATAAGTGAACCGTCTCTCCGTTTTTTATAGGTACATATATTTTATGAATATTATATTGTATATAAAGTACATGTAACGCTAATTCGGTCCACGTGTATTCGATGACTATAATAGTTTTACGACGCGAAGGTCAATTATGTCGCGTCTAAATCATTTGTGGGAGACACTTAGTCTTTTATTTGACTTAAGTGTTTTATAATATGCAATATACAATGCAGTTATAAATGCACCGTAAGTAGAAATAAAAGTAGTAGAATTTATTGCATCAAGGCTTTGTATGCTGGTGGAATTTAACGCTGCCGTTTTCTCTTAACAATTTGAAGAAATATCTCGTATATATTTATGTCTAGTATATATTTAATTATTTTGAACGTTTGTTACCGTATTACTTCTAAATGGCTTGACCGATTTTAATTTAATTTTATTTATATGTATATTATAGTAGGTAGTTGTACAATATAACTAAGCTTTGTAAAATAACTATATCCATAAATCACGTTTATACTTATGTTTTTTGTAAGACCCGGACCTAATAGTACCATAGTTAGTATTACTTGTTTAAGTCAAGCTCTAGTCAAGCTTTTGCTAAATATGCCATAATGTAGTTTAGATATCTGTGGAGAAGCTTACACCATTGAACATTTAATATATTAATAAATAAATAAATAATAATAATAGCTTCACGCTGTATCCCGCACATGGCAGAGCAGGCAGAGGGAGCCGTAGGTTCCCCGGTTTTTGTCTTTAGAGGCATTGCGTGTTGAGTGGCGGAACTAAACGCCGCACTTTGCCTTGTTGGAATCCTCATTGGAATCGAAAATCAAATGTATGAATCCACTACACTTGCGCTCACAGTCACAAGTAAAACCGTGTGACACAGTTAATGAAGAACAATGTGACGCCAATTCGTATACAACAATGTGTGCCACCTAAGCAAGTACCTTTGTAGTACGAGTACAGTAGACGTGTCGGCTGCCAGCCACTGACTCAGGCATTGTATGCAGAATGCAGCGACTGCAATATGTTGCACGTACATATGTAGACACTTGCGTTACTAAATAACACGAACTCTCATATTTATATATATATATATATATATATATATATATATATATATATATATATATATATATATATATATATATATATATATATATATAGCTGGATTCTGGATTTAGTAGAGAGAACTTAGTGTTGAGACACTCTGTACTCCGTTTTTCGCTTGAAATCTAGATATAATGGGTGACTGAAAATCATTTCAATGTTATGAAACAACTTGTGGTGTGATTGATGATTTTTTTTTATAAATACTTATAATTAATGAACTTAAGTAAGTAATTACAATGACATTAGTTCCATGAGATATTAAAATCACATTTCATAACTGGACGGACGGAAGTTAGAACAAAAATGTAGCTATTTACTATTGTATATATATATATATATATATATATATATATATATATATATATATATATATATATATATATATATATGTATATATATATATATATATATATATATATATATATATATATTATATATATATATATATATATATATATATATATATATATATATATATGAATAATGAAGCGTATTTTGTAAAAATACATACGTACATATATAATATAGAGGATAAACCATGACGCTGATATAAAAGGAGATACTAAGTTTTTTATAAAGATAGGAAATTTGATTTAAAATCTATAATCGTCAATACAAAGCTCATTTAAAAGTATTATATAGAGTAATAATTATTATATTAAAATTAATATTTATTATAAGCTCGTCATCTATGCTTTTTAAATTTTCCCCGAAAAAAAAAAATACCAATTAATATATTAGTAATAATTCAAAATTAGAATGATTTTAAAACTCAACATGTACACTACAGCAAGTACTTAGTGTTGCCAGTTTAAATATATTTAAAAGCTATTATTATATAGGAAAAATTACGTACCATTACATCAGAGGTGGCGGGTCAAAGTCGCACCATTGTCTCTAGTAAACAACTTAGCTACAAGAATTTCCGTCGTTTTTTTTTTGCTTAATTTTGTATATTTTTTTGCCATTTTGACGTGTGAACGAGGAGTACATTATTCATGTTGTGTTCTTCAATGAAATAAATTTCCTGTGAAACATATTCATTTGGATATTATTTTTGAAAATTAACGAGGGAGGTTACATATATATGTGTATGGCTTTAAGAAATAGAACTGGTGACGTCATTGTTTAAAATTAAAAAAAAACATATATATTCATGTAAAGGCAATATGTATATTTTTTATATATGTTTTTTTTTAATATACATTGATCACTTTGTTGTCCGGTTTGTGCAAAACACGTGAATTATAAAAAAAACTATAAAATATGATATTATTTTTTTTATGTTTTATGATCGCGCCGCTTAGTATGCTTGGTAATATATATTAATATTTTGTTTGCTTGAGCGCGCTTATCTCAGGAAGGATTGGTTTCAATTGAAAAAATATTTTGGATTGGATAGTCGAGGAATGTATCGAGGAAAGCTATAGGCTATAGCCTACATGCCACATGTATCCATCTGCCATCTGTATCCATCTGCCATCTGTGTCACTGTCAAAGTTCCATTGGGCACTTAAAATGTGTCAAGCGTCATACACAACTCTCACATAAATGCAAATTAAAAAAAAGAGGTTCTAATCGAAATATAAAGAACATCTATCAATCCGACAGTCCATAGTGTCTCAGTACAAATTCTAAATTTAAACGTGCTAGTTATAAGTTCGATGCCCGACAGAATTAGAACGATTATATTTAAAGTATTTTCAATTTCCCTAGACGGGATGTGGTTTATGGAGTGTCTTTACACTAGGTTTCCTCTATCTACCCTATAATGCTGTAGCCAAAAAAATTAAAATATATAAATAACATTTCATTATATATATATATATATATATATATATATATATATATATATATATATATATATATATATATATATATATATATAAATAACATTTTTTTTTTTTTTTTTGTTAAACTTTTAAAATACGTCGTTGTGATTTTTTTTGTTGTAACGCGAATATTTTAGATAATAGATTCGAAGAACAATATTAGCTTTCAAAGATTTACTCGGCTAAGTAAATGAATGACAGGATGTTATTGATCTTCAAATGTTTAAAATTAATATTGATTTTTTCATATAAGGTATAATGTTACCACAGTTACCACATAGTATACGATGGTATTGAATTTAGTTTTTATATGAATGACAATAAAAAAAAAGAGGTCCCGTTGAGTTTCTTGCGTCGGTTGCTCTCAGGTCTGAGGCATTAACTTTAGTGAACAAAAAATGAATCATGTATTCTTATTTTGAATAAAATTATTTGAATTTGAATTTGAATTTGTAGGCTACACTAGCACGCTATGATCGTAGAGGGACTAGTTGAAGTTTGTAGAGGCTACTCATGGCGTAGTTGGTATAGCGCTTGTATAAATAAAAAAAAACATACACCTTTAATATTTAAATTCATTAAAATGTATTGAATTGAATTTATATATTTATTTAATAAAATATTATTAATATATTGTGGTACTTGATAAAAATGCGGAAGATGCATGCAAATATTAAAAAAAAAATCAATAATGAACGTTACACTGTAAAAGGTATATATAAAGTAGATGTCCTTGCAAATTATTTTATGTAATGTAATATATACTACATTTTATATACACTTAGTAAAATTGTAATGTCCATTGAACTTATAGTTACTATAGATATTAGATATAGAATTGAACTTATAGTGCTTTTATAATATGTTTAAGTACTCCATTTTATGAGCTTCAAATCGAAATATAAAGAATATCTATCAATCCAACAGTCCATACTGTCTCAGTACATATTCTAATTTTAAACGTGCTAGTTATAAGTTCGATGCTCAATCGAGGAAACGATTATATTTAAAATATTTTCAATTGCCCTGTTCATGCAATTTTTTGAAAATTGCATGAATGCTGTAGCCAAAAAAAATTAAAATATATAAATAACATTTAATTTCCTTAGCTCTGGCAACAAAGCAAAGTGCGGCGTTGAGTTCCGCCACTCAACATACAATGCCTCGAACGGCGGAAAGTGGGGAACGGAGTGTCTTAACTCTAGGATTCCTCCAACCTACGGTTCCCTCTACCTAACCTGCTATGTGCGGGATACAACGTGAAGCTAAATAAATATATAAATTACATACAAATGTCAATATTAATATATAAAATTCAATATCTAAATACAAATATGCACAATTATGAAGAATAACAAAAAATGTATTGACGTCACATCGGTGAACGGTGCAGGGTCGTTAAACTTGGATCAAGGAACATATAGCCAAGATTGTATTTAAGAACGGGTTTAAGAACTGTATTAATCATATATTTCATTTGTATACTAATACAGGAAATTGTTATAAGATAAAAAGATATGTATTTTTTTTTAATTATTTTATTTAGTCTATGGAAATACCTAATTTAATTTTCTGAAATCGATAATATATAAACTTCTCCAACAAGTGCGGCTTCATGTAATTCTTCATGTATATATGAAAATTCAACGTTATCATAAAGCTTTCCGTAATGACACTGTAAAAGCTTATTATTAAATAAAAATCTGCAATAATTTATTATATTAATCCGCGTAGTAAATAATTAAAACAATCTTATTGGTTCAAATTATAACAAAGCTTTTTTTAAAATGACTTGTTTGGTTTAAATATTTCCGTCATTATACATTCTTGTGAGTAAAGAATAAATATGGGTCTTTATATTCACATTCTATACTATTTGAATATAAAAAATAAGATATATCTTCATATGCATATAATGTGTAGTTCTATATTATATCATTTATTAGTACTATGCAATAATAACATAAAGTGTATGTGATACTAGTAATTTGCTATGTATAGAAATATCATGTCACAATTATCTTTATTACAAAACCTTACAGACGCCTAATGCAAATTGCTTTATTAAAACATAAACTAATAGGTCATATGT
Organism: Dione juno; assembly: GCA_037127375.1. Lineage (NCBI taxonomy): Eukaryota > Metazoa > Arthropoda > Insecta > Lepidoptera > Nymphalidae > Dione > Dione juno. The sequence continues at coordinate 6,982,615 of JAXRJS010000014.1, forward strand.
ACATACCTGTGACGCCCATATAAATAAAATCGATATTATCACATCGATCCACATCGTACGTCACATTGATTAGTGACGAAATGAAATAGCAACACGTAATACAAGGTCGTTTGAAAGGGACAGCTATAGGGACCGTCAGTCTCGTCTTTTAGCGTAATCGAGTTTCGCCACTGTGACCGTGAGCGATATGTCAAAATACGGTCTCCTGACGTTGGCTGAATACAAAATGTCTATGCCTGATGAATTAAAAATATTCTTGTCAAACAATGGCGGCAAATCTGATTAGAATCGTAGCACTATAAAGTTGTTTTAAATGAAGGTCTCTTTTGAGGTTTTGCAAGCTTACTTAGCAATCAAATTTTACCCTTCTTTTGTTAGGAGTATCTCAAAATTTTTTCAATGTTTTATGGAATCTATTTTAAATAAAAAATGTTTACACAATACGTTTGCTTGGATAAATAAAAAAAATACAGGGCTTTTACAATTGTTGTTAAAAAGTATTAATTTATAAATTATTTTCATGTATTTTTATATTTATCTTTCATGTTTTGAAAATTATTACAAATTATGAATATATTTTAAAACCAAAAGCAGTCATTTGTTTATATTTTATAAATAACTAATATGTACGTTTTTGTCTACAGAGAGACCTCGCCTCCGTCGCCTATAGGCGACGAGAAGGAGTCCAAGATGAGCCAGATACAATTTTCACCGCCTCTAGAGAAACAAAATAGTACTGTAAGTATATATATTATTTATAATTAAACTATTTTTTTTTAATTAGCAAATTAATTTGTTTTGAGATTATCTTACAACGTTGACCTCAAAAATTGTCTTAATTTTTGTTATTTATAGAGGTCTTTGACCTTACCGGATCTTCTTTAAATTCCGCTAAGAAATGACATTTTTATTATAAGTAATAAACTTAAAGTACTGTCTACGCAATTGCCTCTAAACGAACTGAAAATGGAGGAGAGATATATCTTCTTCTTCTTCTTCTCTTTATATGAAGAAGAAGATATATCTCTCCTCCATTATATCACTAAATTCTCTCTACCCATACATAAGCAAACATCACATGACGTAGTCTTAAATGACGTTGACGTCATCTAAATGATAATTTATTTTTGAACAGATTACACATTGTAATTGATTTGTAGCTCTGTTGTAATATAACAAATATAGTCTTAGGAAAGGCGGATCATATTAAAAAAAAACTCGATAAAAAATTTGAACCCGCGCCAACGGACGTATGGCTTAGGTCGCAGTGGTTTCTAAGAGACGCTCTTTAATCAATGGTTCAAAATTTTTATACGTTTCCTTATAAAATTTTCATCATACAAAATAATAATGGGTGTATTTTTGCAAATTTGCAAATAAAATGTGGGACGGAGTGTCTCAACACTAGGTTCTCTATGCCAATCCCTGCTAATTGCGGGAAATAGCGTGAAGCTACGTTTGTAGATGTTATTCCTAAACACGCAGCATGTTTTCCCCTTCTTATAGTATAATTGCATTGTAAAGTGATCTTAATTACAAATTTTATTAAAAAAAAAATACGGCATATTTTTAAATATTAATTGAATTAAAAGTTAGCAGTGTATTTTCATTTTCCTGTTCTGGTAGACATAGCACGGTGTTGAGATCCACAACTAAACACGCAAACACGCAATGTATCGAAAAACATAGTGTCTTAACACTAGGCCCTCTACCTATACTGCTATATGCGTGACAAAATGCTAAAGCTCAAAATATAAAAATAAAAAAGAAATAAAAAATTAGTCATTGCCTAAAGACTTCATATAAGTATGTAATAAACAATATAATATTCTCAAAGGATAGTTTACAATGGACCATCAAGCTGTAATGGCCGTTATGTATGTGTGTATGTGTGTATGTATACATACAAACATACTTAAGGATAACCTTACATTGTATGAGGAATTAAATATTTCTTCTGGGTCTATATCTATCTATTTTTAAATTCTTAAATTACGTTTCCGGCACTGTACAGTACATTGTCGAGTTGAATTGAGTTTAAATTGTCATGTAGGTCTAATTTTGTTGTCATTTTAGTTTTATATATTTTTTTTACTAACTTTATATGACACATGTCACATGTTAGGTGACCAAGGTTCAGTTAATATAGTCTATAGCTTTTTTCTATAAATGTTAGTAATTTTGAGATGAGAACAAAATATTCAGCTTTATAATACTAAATATAGATTGTCTGTATATTTTTAAGTATATTATATAATCTGTGTATACGTAATTTTTTTACATAAATAAATATAATCTAATGATGTTCTTAAGTTTTAAGATTTATTTTGTATATTATGAGCTTAATTTAGCAAATCCGACATTGAAGGATCATTCAAGCTCTTTAGTTGTGCAATACTTCGTTATTTACTAATACTTAAATTAAAGATAAAATACAATAAGCGAATTAAATATCTATAGATAATTGAAAGAATTGTCCGTCCGTTTGTTGGCATTGATTTATTTTATTAATGTTTTGCCTACATACGTATTATTTACCTATATATTATATATATATATATATATATATATATATATATATATATATATATATATATATATATATATATATATATATATATATATATATATATATATATATTTATTTATTTCAGTATATTTGTTTATTTCAGTGATTGGAGTATACTAGTGTATAATTTGTTTCTACAACATTAGTTCATAATTCTCTTCAATTCTCGCTTTAACCACTTAATTTTTTCTCTACTTTATATGGAACTAATGGAATAGGATAGATATCTTAAGAAAATGTATTTTAATTTAAAAAGTACTCGTAGACAATTTTAAATAAATTAAATTATTAATTCGATAAAAGCGTATACTCGTCGTGTATATTCATTTAAGCCAGTCACACAAAATCTAATCCAAATATATATTAAAGCCTTTTTTTTAATATCTTTGAATTCGGCATAATGTTGTACATCTTTTGCTAGCTAATATTATGTGTTATTTTTAATATTACCAGGTATGGCAGAAACGTCAACAGGCAGTGTCAATGCGACACGCGTACAAACACTACGGCTCAAACAAACGCCCCAACCATGTGCTCAGCAACCTCAACATGACAGTACACAAGGGGACTATGTAAGTACATATATAAGTATGTCTTTATATGTACATTTAAATCAGAATATTCTTCTTCTTCTTCTCCTAGTCGTCGAGCGTTGAATTGATTAAAAATATTGTTCAAGCTCTTTAAAAACCAATTTAACCGATTTTACGTGTAGAGGGTTGTATGGATTAACGTGTCCTTTTACAGAGGAAGGATATATATATATATATATATATATATATATATATATATATATATATATATATATATATATATATATATATATATATATATATTCAAAATTAACAAGTGTTTAGAACTACTTGCTACCTATTTCTCATAGACGTTCCTATATAATATTTATTAGAGTTTTAAATCAATTTATTCCTTCTTCTTTCTTGTATGATCAATGCACAAGGACTTTACACGAGGCAATTGAACGCATATAGAATCCTATGACAAGTAATGCCACCAGTCGTGCGGTTGATGCACAAATCAATCGCGATAAACAATAGTAGCTATAGTCGAGTAAGGTGGCAATGTGCCAATAATGAAGAACAAAAGAGTATTAACCTGTTGCTAATGGTCGTTAGCGCGGTGTTGTATTCCGCCACCCAATATGGAATGTGTCAAACACGATGCAAAGGAGAGTATGTAGAGGTGTATTTCTACGTTTTCTGTCAAGATCTCTTCGTGTGCTAAAATGTAGTAATAATATAGCTAAAAATGTTACTAGTGGTGTATGATAAAGAATTTATAGCAAAAAAAAAATATTTTTATAATTTTTATAGTGTTAATCCACACTATGAAGAGAAATACTTAAAGAAAACATATAAAATTTGTACACAACGGGATTTGAACCCGCGCCTCTTGGAAGCCGTTTACATGTTTACTATAAGTATTTATCTACATGCATACATCAATTCATACTCTACTTAAAATAAAATATTATAAAAATGAAAAGTTCAGTGGAACGCATTAGACTCTTCTTCAGGAACTACTTGTTCGAATTACAACAAGATTATTGTCCACTATCATTAGAGAATAGCCTCTACAGAGCCTGGCCTATAGAGTCCACTTATCAGAAGAGGCTATAGGCTAAGTGCCATCACGTGAATAGTTTAGATTAAACCTATTATATTAATACTTGCAATTAAAACAGCAGGTACATGGTGATATAACATAAATATATTACGCAAACGGGATTTGAACCCATTACATAGCCAACAGACAGACAAGCCCCAACAACACCACGTAAGAATGAAGTACTAAAGAATTTTAAAATATATCTTTATAATAGACACCGCAGTGTCATCAAGTATCATAAATTAATTGTACTATAATTATCATTGTTAATCGTATTCATGATTAAGGTCGCAATATACGGACTTCCTCTGCGGTTTAATGCGTATTTATTTATATATTAAAGATTTTGAGGAAAACGTTTGTTTGTTACACTCTTTTCTCTTTGTCTTGATTGTCTGCTTAGATATGCTATAACGATATACCAGAAACATATATAAATAAGTGTATATAACACAGTTACATATACATATATGAAATATATAATATTACATTCTAAGATTTACTAATGGAAATTGTATGTGTATGTGTATATATATATATATATATATATATATATATATATATATATATATATATATATATATATATATATATATATATATATATATATATATATATATATATATATATATATATATATATATATATATATACGTATGTAGATTAATGTCCTTACACAGCGTTGTACTGAAACATTATATTCACAATCTTACACAACACGTACTAAGATCGAGTAACCGGCGGCTCTCTGAGATGAGTATTGTTTATTGAATTGCTTATAAATAATAAATGTTAAGAAAATGAGAACTCACTTAATGAATCAGTGGTTAAATTAAGGCTGACAATTACAATAGGTGCTAATTCAAATTTTGATAAAACGTTCGAGAATGTTCTGTGACACAAAAGAGGTTTGTAAGTTAAAGGTTTTAATGATTTTATATATACACCTTGGCAGTGAAATGCTCGCTCCAGTCTATTTCAAATTCATATATATCATCTGTATCATTGTCACTAGACAATTGTAAATTTGTAAATGACTAAATTGAAATATATAAAGAGAAAAAGAAAGTCCCGCTGAGTTTCTTGCGCCAGTTCTCCTCAGGTGTGAGGCATTAATTTTAGTGAACCGGTGGTAATGTACTTGACGTTCAACAGATAAAGCTAAAATAGCGAATCCAATTTCTACTAAATGATAGTCATTTGGTCTTAAGTAGCGTAACCTAACACTGTAGTTTACATTTATATATATATATATATATATATATATATATATATATATATATATATATATATATATATATATATATATATATATATATATATATATATATATATATCTTTTCTAATATAGAATAATTATATAAGTACATATTTACTCACTTATTATACGTCGTGGCGCAGTGGCAAAGTGTCACGACGGGGAGAATAAATCATTTTCATTTTTCTCACCCTGATTGATAAGAAAACAAAGCGCGGTATTAAGTTCCGCCACCTAACACGGAGGGCAGAGTGTCGTAACACTCGGTTCCCTCTGGCTACCCCGCTATGTGCGGGATACGGCGTGAAAAACACTAAAAAACACTTAATTATAAAAGTTTTAATGTTTATAATAAGGCTAATATATGTACGTAACGTGATCGCAACGGTCTGTTTGTGAATTGCACGAGGCCGATGTTGAAATTGCGAGGAGCGTTTACATTCTAAGTGTGTTTATATAAAAAAAAAGAAATACTATTGGTATAGTGGTTAATTAAACGTGCTAGTTGTAAGTTCGAAGTCTTATCAAAGGAGTGCTCATATTGATATATTTTTTTCTTTACTAATTGTGACTAACAATAGAATCTATAATAGTCAAGTCGATTTGCCTTATGTTGAAATTAAATAATATTTTTTGCCTCTTCCTGATTTCATACCATTTAAACGCTAATTGATATCTCTGAGATGAGTTAAATTTTATTAATAAACCTATTACTTGACACCCATCAAACATGATTAACCTATTTTTTTTCTTTAACTTGTGAGGTATTTTATTAAGTGCTACTTAATGATTTTTTATAGCCTATCTTCTCTATTATTTTTGTGTAACCACAGATAATATATGCATGCTAAATTTCTACTTCAGAGATTACCAGTATTTCAATATTATATATATATATATATATATATATATATATATATATATATATATATATATATATATATATATATATATTAATTAAATTAGAATGCAGTATGAACTAAAAGTTACGAGCGGCCTTGCAAAAATTTCTCTAGTTTTCCTGTTGCTTCGCCTCGCGGCATTCACGTTTAATTGCGACCGCCTATTACGAAGTTGTTCCTTCGCACTACGACGATGACGATGACTAAGTGGATACAAAATGATGATTGAGTTTGATACAATTTGTGGAAAATTTCTTGGATAATATCTATATTAATATTGTAAAATTTAACAGTTAATTTGGCTGAACGAGCCAATCTGAACTCTCTTACTCTTTCTAAGACTATAGGCTAGCCTAGACTATAGACTAAGGTAGAGTATAGGCTAGCCTAGATTATAGACTAAAGTAGACCATAGGCTAGCCTAGAGTATAGACTAAGGTAGACTATAGGCTAGCCTAGATTATAGACTAAAGTAGACCATAGGCTAGCCTAGACTATAGACTAAGGTAGACTATAGGCTAGCCTAGATTATAGACTAAAGTAGACCATGGGCTAGCCTAGACTATAGACTGAGGTAGACTATAGGTTAGCCTAGACTATAGTCTAGTGTATACACTAAGGTAGACTATAGGCTAGCCTAGATTATAGACTAAGATAGACTATAGGCTAGTCTAGACTATAGACTATGCTAGACTATATGTAATATATTATACATCACGTTAATCGTCACGTTTCAATGTAATTCACTGTATCTACGCGGTCTAAACCCCACATACTTCACAATTGTACATTACAATGTAGATTTTTTAATAAAATTTTAAGCATTAAAAAAGGACTAAAGTCAACTTTAAAGTTATTCATAACATATCCTCTAGTTAACCCTTCAAATATAATAATACGCTATCTAATAAACGATTGAAACCAACATTGCTTTACCAAACCTGTCTTTATCTGTTTTAGTTCATAATATGTATATATATATATATATATATATATATATATATATATATATATATATATATATATATATATATATATATATATATATATATATATATATATATATATATATATATATATATATACTACGATCTTTCTTCGTATAGTATTAGAACTAGATACCATATAACATTGAAAATAATTATCCATTTAGCCCATCGACCTACAATCTGATATAGTTTATATGTAATTATATAGATAAACTATACAATTATAGAATAGAAGTGTAGAAATAAAAAAATATATATAAATTGATATTATTATATATGTATATTTATAATAGTTTCATATTAAACAGTCCGAGGTAGTCCAGTCTGGTTCTAGTGTATTAAGAATGTAGTACATAATAATAAGTGTTTAATAAGTACCTGTTAATTAACTTAATAGATATTTACAATTCCGCCACACGCGATGCCTCAAAAGGTGGAAGGCGGGGAACGGAGTGTCTTAACACTAGGTTCCTACGATTTTGCAGAGGGCTGCATACCCTGCTATGAGCGGGGTATAGCGTGAATATAACATAAATAAATAAATATATATATACATATATATATATATATATATATATATATATATATATATATATATATATATATATATATATATATATATATATATATATATATATATATATATATATATATATATATAATATATATATCTATATATATATATATATAAATTTCATTTATCATTTAATAGGAATATATGAGATATTATATATACTAGTGGGTCGAACGCGAATCTCCGTATATATTTAGCAGATTATTACGCAGTAGTTTTTTTAGTAGTTTAACTTTTAGTTTTTTCTAATACATCCTCAGCGCCGCTCCCCAACTGGCCTGTATCAATTTAACGGTTTCTGAAATTACAAAAATGGAATCAAGTATATTGTTTATTTTTCTGCACATATATGTTACGGCTGGAGCTCTAGCTTAGCGAATGGTATTAAAAAAAGAGTATAATATAGATCGAAATAACGTTTGGGTTAATTGGTGACAAGCCCTTACACGGTTCCGAAAGACGTCGGTTCCAGCTCTGCATCGTTCTCTTTATACGTTGTATATGCTTGTATACATAATATATACACCATAATTAATATTTTACTATTTTTCTTAAATTTACATGAATCTAAAATATATTATTTGTCAATAGTTACGGCTTACTCGGCGCGTCAGGCTGCGGCAAGACAACACTCCTGTCTTGTTTGGTGGGACGGCGGAAACTGAATCGGGGGGATATATGGGTGTTGGGGGGGAAGCCTGGGACCAAGGGTAAGCTCATTCACTATTCCTCAAGTACCTCTGATTTACCCTGAAAGTTTCTGATTAATCAAGTATATAAGAATCAACATGTTAACAAAACATGGGAAATTGCATTAGCAAGCTATGGGTAAGCTATAATACAGAAGACGATTCTTGGGTGGCGCTGCAATGGAGAAGAGCTTTAAGCTCCTTTCTCTATCTAATGTCCGAAAAGGAAATAGAAAATTAAATAATACGCTTTTAAAGCTTTACCTTTCCTTAAAAGCTTTCTGTTAGTTATTCCCAAATAAAACCTATCACGTATAGCCATTATGCGGTTACTTAATACAACACATTTCCATCTCAATATAGTATAGAACATTTTAATTTGCAACTTTGGCATTTTAGCTAAACATTTGGATTATTGATTAAAAAAAACACGACTCGACGCTAACTGCCTACTAAATATTTGTATAATACTAAATTTAAATATGTAGTTATTAATACTAAATTTAAATATGTAGTTAATATTTTCAAGGCCAATGTATCTGATGAATTATGAAGTATTCATATTTTTATTGCTATATATATATATATATATATATATATATATATATATATATATATATATATATATATATATATATATATATATATATATATATATACATACATACATAATATATGACTTTATCATATGCTAATTATTACTTATATTTTATAAAGAATAAGCTATATATAACGGTTATAATATCAGACAAGTTCCTCCAAGTTCCAAGTGAATAGGTATTTTTTGCTTTTCTTGTAGGTCTTTTTTTTACATTTTTTCATTGTTTTCAGGTTCTGGTGTCCCAGGCAAACGTGTAGGCTACATGCCCCAAGAAATAGCTTTATACGCCGAGTTCACAATTAAAGAAACTGTTATGTACTTCGGATGGATCTTCGGAATGGAATCCAAGGAAATATTGGACCGGCTACGCTTTTTATTGGAGTTTTTGGATCTGCCAAGTGAGAACAGAATGGTGAAAAATTTGAGGTTAGCGTCTTTGAATATTTTAATTTTGATTTATTTTAATATCATTTTCCCGAAATTTCAGTCTAGAACTAAGTAGGCTGATAAATTAGGTTGCTGGACAAAGTTTTACGTTCTTTGATGCGGGTACGGCAGTTTGGCCTGATAATAGACTATTTTTTCTACTGCGAACCAGTTAAGTTAAGTTAAGTTTCTAATTGACCTGTTAACTATGAAAGAATAACCTTAAATATAACTGTTAAAAAAAGTACATATAAATTATCCACTTTAAAAGATCGTGCATTTAGTTTTAATTTTTCTTCTGATTTAATCTTTTCTTTCTTAATTAATTAATGTTATCATCGCTTGAGCATCATAATAAATAAGTAAATATAAAGTTCAATATAAAGAAATCACAGCCCCAGCATTGTAAAAAAATATTTAATTTTAAGTCTCGCACAGGCACCAAGACAGATCCGGTCTAAAATACCTGATATAGCCGGTAACGTGTTAACCTTATATCTCGTATACGTGTGGAAGTTATTGTAATATGTTTTTTTTAATTAATCTTATTTTCAAAGTAAATCTATAATATTTAGTTTGAAGACGTCTTATATATCTCCTTACATAATTACACTGTATCCCATAAGATATTACAATATTATACTGGTCATAAAAATCTTTCATTAGTCGGAATTACCTATTTGGCATTGAGCTTTATTCCTTTCTTTAAGCTTGCCTTAATATTGAATCGATACAGAATCTTCATCATCTTTAGATAAATGACTTTATGAAATTTTATTTTAAAAAATCTGTAAAAGGCCCGAGCCAATGAAATGCTGAAATTTCGTATATTCTTGTCTAAAAAAAAAAAACAAGCAGTTTGAAAAATTATCCAGCATAGCAAGAGAAGGCGGAGAGAATTTAGTGTTAAGACACTCTGTTCGCCACTTTCCGGTAAATTTTCATAACATTGCGCATTGAGTGGCGGAACTCAACGCCGCCGTTTATCTTGCAAAACAAGTGCATGAAGATAGTTTAAATATAATTATTTCCCTAGCGAGCTTTCGAATTCACAATCATCGCTTTTCCAATCACACTATGCCACTGCGACACGACACGGTCTCTATTATGAATATTAACAAAGGTGATTTTTTTAAGCAAGGCCTTGTAATAGCAACGCAATTCTCAAGTAAAATTCGCAAAACCAACACCCTATATATGACGTTGTGACATCTTGACACATGTATGTATGTATGTGTGTATTGTTTATGATAATTGATGTCATTTTCCTGGTTTACCATAAATAATCATCTTATATACATATTTGCTTTGTGTTGCTATTATAAGGCGAAGGTATAGGGGAGAAATATATCACTTCGTTCTTCATTTGTTTCTAGAAAAGTTATAGCTTCTAAATAGTTTAGTGTCTGAAAGACAAAGTTCGCTTATAAACCTGACGGGTTCTTGGGGAGTTCTAAAGCTCACGGGGGAAGATATCCTGATGATAATTATCACTTTATTTAATACTTCGCACAAAAATACCAATACCGGATTCATCCTAAAAAAAAAACATATATATATGTTAATATAAAATATTTGACGCGAGTAAAATGACGTGCACGTGTTTCCCCTTTACACTTGTAAATCTCAATATTTATGATAATTGATTGCAAATATGTACCTACATATACATATACACACACACACACATATATATATATATATATATATATATATATATATATATATATATATATATATATATATATATATATATATATATATATATACACTCATATTTCGCATAACGTAAAGCATAATCGTTCCACATTTTATTCGTATCCGCAACAAGTTGAGCAAGGAGGTTACACAACTACGCCGGTGGAGGGGAAGTCCGGATTTCAAGTGTCTTCGATGTTGAGAAATTATATATACATGAATATTTACTTGGTTTTAACCTGGGTTTTTGCTTCGTGGTAGAGGTTTTAATGGGGTATGACAGTGTTTAACTATACAGGTAATAGTCGTGGGTTCGATTTCCAAACCGGGGTTTTAAAAATTATATTATAATGTTTTTATTGCTTTTAGTCTTGACCTTAGTGACTATATTGTCGCTGTTTAACAAAATAACAGCATTTTCCCGTTGCTGTAGGAATTTCAAGAAGTCCTCTCTTTCCAAATTTCAACTTTCTTCATTTTGGATGTGTCATGCATGCTCCATTATATAAAAAAAGTTTTGTGTGAAATCAAGAATATCATGTATAAGGATGCATGTGTCGTAAGCGCTATAATAGATAAAATCGGTCAAGTGTGCGTAGAACTCACACACCGAGGGTCCGTACCAACCCTACGGAAGCCTAAAAACAAGATTTTTTTATCATTACAGCGGGAAATGTGATTGGTTACGAGCAATTTTCACGTAAAAATAGCTTTTTTTAAAACTAAAATACACTAATAATTAAATTACATATAACATTACATAAACATTACATATTATGTTTAATTTAATTCTAACATAATACATAACACAAGTGACAAGTGACAAGTGAAGTGACTTAGGAGCCATTGTTTGACATGATCTACAACCACTAATTAGCACTATACACTATTACACTAATACACTATACACTCTAATACACTAACACTATACACTATCCGAGTACACTTGTAAAAGCTTAAACATGAATACATCACAATTTACCATAGCTAATTAACCATTCCTGCCACTGTATTAACTGACTTCAATGGACAATGACTTGGTACGTAAATATACTACACTACGGGTCGTATAGACTGGACGCTTTAGTAGAAATTCAATTGAAAATACTAGACTTTTTGAAAATATTTCTAAATAAAAAAAAATTATAGAGAATTTTATGAAAATTAATAACTAATTTAAATTATACAAGTGTTCGATATAAACACATTTTATTAAGAACAAATATTAATAAGATTATTTTCAATCTTATATAATTATATATATATATATATATATATATATATATATATATATATATATATATATATATATATATATATATATATATATATATATATATATATATATATATATATATATATATATATATATATATATATATATATATATATATATATATATATATATATATATATATATATATATATATATATATATATATATATATATATAAAAATAAACTAATAAGAATTCCTAATAAATTTCTTTATAACACCTAATTTACATTTATATAGGTAAATATTTAATTTAGGTTAAATAATTAGTAAATAATTTAGGTATCGTGTTTTTTTAATCTGTTCAGACATTCAGTAATTTTTTTTAGCATTTTCTATATTTCATGATCAATGGAAACCGGAGTGTCTCAACACTATTATCTCATTCAAAACAACGCAAAAGCTTAAATAAATAAATAACTAATTAAAAAAAACAAACATTTGTGCGCCATTTCTACAAATATTACGTTCCGTTACACTCACAGCACAGTCAGTAAGACATTAACATTTGTCACGCCTATTGTGGACTAATGACCACAATGGACGTATTTGTGTTTAAAATAATGACTTGTTAGTCTGTTTTAGTTATTTAGTCATGGTTTTTGAGATATTTAAATGAATTTACTGTGTTTGTGAAAGAATTGTTTATATATATATATATATATATATATATATATATATATATATATATATATATATATATATATATATATATATATATATATATAATATATATATATATATATATATATATATATATATATATATATATATATATATATAATATATATATATATATATATATATATATATATATATATATATATATATATTTATATATATATATATATATATATATATATATATATATATATATATATATATATATATATATATATATATATATATATATATAAATATAAATATATATATAGGGTAGGCATGAGGAGCCTAGTGTTAATACAAGAGCTTTGTCTAAAGAGCGAGGAAATTAAAATGATCACATCACATCACACGATGGCTTTATAATATTGTACTATTAATAGAAACGCTAAAAGTAACTAATGATACTGACTAAATAATTATTGTAGTTAATGATTAAAAATTCGTTTTAGGTTTTGTTAATGTTGTCGTCTTTGTAAATGTCGTGGAATTCTGCGAAAAAGTCGAATTTAAAACAATTAAGTTAGCTTTTATCTTGTTTTTAGGGTTCCGTACCTCACAAGGAGAATGCGGAACACTTACAGCATCACTTTGTTGTCCGTCTGTCTGTTTGTTTGTTCGCACTTGATCGTTCTTTCTAACATTATAAATCTAGAAACAAGTATTCTGTTGAGTTAAAATTTACCCTAAATTGCCCTTTGAATCCCCTACCACCGAGTCTACACTCTATACATACATACTAACATACTTACATATATATATATATATATATATATATATATATATATATATATATATATATATATATATATATATATATATATATATATATATATATATATATATATATATATATATATATACATAGGCACTTTTAATAATCTGTTATACAGTAATATAACATGTAACGTTAATTATAATCTACATATTCGTATTTGGTAACAAAATATAATTGTAGAGAGCTAGCTGTATTGCGCAACACGTGGTCCTCTGTAATTTGTTATAGTTATTTTGAAGACAACTTGGTAAAATTTTTGCGTGACATCAACCGAAAATCGAAGCTGTAACCTCTGCCATTTACATATATTCTCAATGCGGAAATTATTCAAATTTGTTCGTTTTAAACTGGGCTGCGACATAGATGTTTTATTAACAACAAGTGTATGACTTTAATTTAAAGCACTTATTAGGAGTTTTAAATTTATATATTTGTATGTCAGTCACATTTATATTTTTATGTATGTATTTAGAAAAAAAAAATGGCTTATGTCAACTCAACCGTCAATAAAATTACGTGTATTAACAAGGATTTTTTTTCCAAATAAAATTTTATATAACTTTTTTTACACTTACGCTTAAGTTATTATGCCACAGTGGGTCTGACTGGCTATACAAGCGCTGGTTACGGGTTCGATGCCCATTCGACCATGTGAATTAGTAGTTAATTAGTTCCGCCACTAAACATGTCCTATCCCAAATCCAAAATTTGTGTTGAAAACTAAGATTGAATAATAAAGGAGAACAAAACAAAGATATATATATATATATATATATATATATATATATATATATAGATATATATATATATATATATATATATATATATATATATTATATATATATATATATATATATATATAGATATATATATATATATATATATATATATATACATATATATATATACATATATATATCTATATATAGATATATATATATATATATATATATATATATATATATATATATATATATATATATATATATATATATATATATGTATATATATATATATATATATATATATATATATATATATATATATATATATATATATATATATATATATATATATATATATATATATATATATATATATATATATATATATATATATATATAACGAACTAATATTGACACGAGCACGCTGGTACATTGTGAATACTCGGAAATATCGTACCTATAGATAGATGCCTTGTAATTGTATGGAGACGATTTAATAACATTCCTATTAAAGTATATAAATATTATGGTACGACAAATCGTTTCTTGTAACCAAGGTATACTAGCTAAGTACCAGCAATATTAACTTCCGACAGATTTCATAGCTTCCTGTAGGACGTTCTTTGCTATTGTCGATTTGAATAAGGAATATTTAGATTTTTTATCATTGATTAGCATGGGGCTAACAGTCAGATATATCGAAGGCTATAGCCTATAGCCTTCATTTATATATACATGTTGTCGACGCATGCTAAGAAATCTATTAACGGTTTACCGACGGTCAGACCAAGTAACCTACTCTAGAGGCACCAATAAGCGCGGCAAATGGAAGGTACCATATGCTACGTACGTTAGCAGCAGTGAAGTCACTGAAAAGAGAGAGAGAGAGAGCTTTATTATATTAGTACCTATAAATTTTGATTAAAAGGATTCTCCCGTGTAAATATTATATAAAATTATTTAACGTCTGACGTAGCGTTTATAGGTCCGCTGTGAAATTGTTAGGTAATGATTTTATAATAAAGATATTTTTATTGTTTGCTTATATATATATATATATATATATATATATATATATATATATATATATATATATATATATATATATATATATATATATATATATATATATATATATATATATATATATATCATTTAAAACAATATAAGGCGCCATTGAGCTTGGTACCTAATATATGTAGTACAAAGAGGTATAAGTAAAATTATAATAAAGTTAATATGAAAAATTAATATTTGTCAAGCCTACGTTACTTTAGAAGGTCGACTTGCGAACGCTATGCTAATTCACATCATTACACCTTGTAGAACAAGTTATTATTTATTATGTTTTCTATCCTTAGGTGTGGATTAACACTTATATTACAAATATGTATGTATGTCGAACAGAACTTATGTACTCGTATTTATATAGTATATATATATATATATATATATATATATATATATATATATATATATATATATATATATATATATATATATATATATATATATATATATATATATATATATATATATTACAGTGATATACATTCAATAAAGGAGCTTAAACACTATACTTTATGTCACAAGACCAAAGAGATATCTCCTGTTTTAAAAATTCATTTGTTGCCACGAATCTAGAGTTAAGTCACTCCGTTTTCTACTATTTGCAAATTTTTATTATATCAGATTCACCATCATTATCTTGTCCCAACAGTGGCGGTCAACAGCGTCGTGTATCATTCGCAGTGGCTCTCATGCACGACCCCGAGCTGCTCATCCTCGATGAACCCACGGTGGGCGTGGACCCGCTTCTCCGACAGTCCATATGGACCCATCTCGTCCGCATCACCAGTTCCGGTGATAAGACTGTTATCATCACCACACATTATATTGAAGAGGCGAGGCAGGCGCATTGTGTGAGTATTAGTTGTTTTTTGTTGTTTAGTATATGGAAAGGTTTGTATGGATGGATTTTTTTATTGAAAGCTTTGTTGTATAATAAGTTAGAATTAAAGACGTCGTTGAAGAATTTGACGATTTTATCCTGATTCTATCGTAGTATTTTAAACATAACTTACTGTAATTTATTCCAGAAGAACTTCATTAACTTCATTTTGTCCACAGATCGGTCTCATGAGAAGTGGACGGCTGTTAGCCGAAGAGTCTCCGCAAGCGCTCCTCACTATGTACAGCTGTATTTCATTAGAAGATGTCTTCTTGAAACTGTCTAGGAGACAAGGTATGTTTTTTATTTTTATATAATTTTTTTAAGTTCACTTCAATATCATGGGGGTTGGTTGTGAATATTTAGTGATACGACACTCCGTTCTTCACTTCACAAATATACTTATTATACTGACTGTAAAAAACAACGCCACATGTGTTATATAATATAACAAACTATAAATAAAAAAATTTATTTATAACTTCTTCATACCAATCGAACCTGTATTTCCCACAACAACCAAAATGTCCCCTACAGTGCCGCGGTAGCGTTAAAAATTATTATTATAAATTAGCGTAATTTGAAAATTGCATCCAAAATGCATTGAACCTCTGCATCAATATGGCTTAAAAATTTCTCTTGTAGCGATTTACTAGAAATAACTGTCAAGATCATACTTGAAACAGCGTTTCGACACCATCAGTTACGACATAATCATACATATGACTAGTCTTAGCACTTTCCATATTTATTGGCCTATGTTTCAGTTCTTGAGTCATTGTTTTCTTAAAACTAAGTGACAATTAGTATTAAGTATTTACATATAAAGGAAATGTCTAAATTCTATTTATTACGTAATTTCTCTTAAGTTTATAGGAAGGAGAGTTTACCCACCCAAACTCTTTTGAAGACACTTCGTGCATTTGTGCGTTTTTTTAGATATTATAATTTTTTTTGTGGGGCATCATCGGGAATTGACCTCTTGGTTACCGTCCAAATTTATAGACAACAGTGAAATTATGTTGTAATAAATGAATCTCAACTTACATATATATTAAAGTATGGCTTAATAAGCTATGGTGCTCGGAAGAGGCGGATTTTTAAGGTTTTCTAAAAAAATTTTTAATAGTGTTTTTTTAAATAGGATAAAACGGCTAGTTTTTTTATGAAAAGATATATAGGAAATAATGCATAGATCAAGTCGGATACGTTACCTAGGACCCACTTTCCACAGTTCAAGTCCAAGGTTCACAGTCCAAGGTGTTATTGAATGAACCAAGTTTTTCCACGGATTTATACATCTTAAGCCTACATTATTAAGCATTATGTTGTAATTATCTATATTTGCCTTTCGAGTCGAGCCCACTATCGTTAGATAACCGTTGCGCAATGTAAGAGTGTACGTAACGCGCAACATATTGTATTTCCTTCCGTTCTTATATCCTCTATATCACGAGACCACGCGGTTGGCAGACGTCAAAGGAAAGTGTATGCATATTATTCAGGCTTTTGTCTCTCTGGAGCTGGAGCTGGAGATGGAGATGGAGATGATATTCTTCTCCACAGCTCATGAGGAAATTATCAATCCTTTTGTTACTTGCCAAGGATGTCTAGAGATTTGTTTTTGACGCTATAAGAAATAATCCTCCATTGTGCCTTAGATGTCATAATATTTAAATATATGTTAAATATATTTTATTAATTTTTATAGTGCTTAGTAATATACCTACTGTTAAACAAAGTTGTTTAGAAGCTATTGCTCATAGAACATTTTAATACTTATTTCAAACACAATTTAATAGTTATTTCTTCTAGAAAAATGTCTATTTAAAATCCATCTTTATGACTCATATATTAAAGACACTGGAATGTTAATAATAAACACGATTGTTTTGGGTACAAATCTAAATCATCGCTCGCATTTTCTTGCAGCTTGTATCTTCACTTGTATTTTCTTGCAAAGTATTTCTTCCCTTGCATTTTCTTGCAGCCTGTATCTTTACTTGCATTTTCTTGCAGTATGCAGCTTATATCTTATTATTTTGAATAAATTTCTTTAACTTTGACTTTTGAAAATATATTATATCTTCATATAACATTACTTCTTTTGTAAATCACATTTTTCGTTTTACGTCATAAAAACCGCGCATGCGTAGTTGTTAATTGAAACGCTTTATTAAAAAGAGCAACACAAATATAAAATAAATAAAAAAAAGTATACAAAACAGACAGAGAAACCTGTAATCTGAAAATATCGTTACCTTGAATTTTATGCCGCTTACTAATCTATTAATAGCAGGTCTAGTGTCAAAACTCTCCATTCGCCTATTTCCGCCTTAATTCGAAATAATTCGTGTTAGGTAGCGACATTTAATGCCGCTCGTTGTATAGCGAGTAGAGAAATGTAAATAGGTCATTCATCCTAGTGAGAATCACATCTAAAGCTATTCGCTACAATCGTGTTCTGTGCCACACATGTCATCAATATTCCTATATAAAAATTAAGTTTAATTAAGTAATAGACTTAAGTTAATTACTTAGTAGTTGTTTATATAGCACTAATCTAGACTTGTTGGTCATTCTTACAATAATGGAAAAAAAAATCTAATAAAAGGTCCCGGTCTTTATACATCATTTGTGAAAATTTCAGCTTTCTATTTATGACAGCCTGGTGACAGACATACAGACAGACAATCAGCGGAGGCATAGTAATAGGTCCCGTTTTCACCTTTCAGGCACGGATCCCTAATAAGTTAACACAAAACAAAATCAATATTATAACTTGTACAAAAGCGGTCCAAGGCCCGCAGACGCGTCACGCGGGCCGTCACGCAGGCGGACGCTCCTTAGTCCTGTCGCAATAGCTCCCGATGCCACACTCTACATACTACACACTTGTTTAATGCCGGTCTAGCCCATTTACTGCTAACTCTGAATTACTTTTGAAATGTTTATATATGTAGGTGTTTTTTTTTTTTAATTTTCTTGTCTCTGACTCTCATTTATTTACTAGTGTTTAGTTGGAAACGATGGTCGTTAGTTCGATTACCATTCGGCTAAGCGTGCTATTTTCATTTACGCCTACTGTATGACGTTATATTCGTACACAAGATTTAATGAATTCGAGCGGAGAATGCAGTGTCATGCCTTCCCCCTTCACCCTTCTTCCTAGTGTGAAGCAAAAAAAATGCTAGTAGTAATCTAACAGAATATACAAAATATTTGTATTATATGTACGTTACTAAGTAATTGTCTGTCGTACAACGCACAACTGACACTATTGCACGTAGTAAACTGTAACTAGGCATTGCTCCTAGAGAAGGGTGGCGGGCTAATACCACTGGCGGCGTTATTATTACAACGGCTATTATTTAAAAATTAAAAGTTAGCTGACAAGCAAAACATAAAATACTTAGTTTATAATAAAAAAATATTATAAATAATCCAAGAAACGGTAAATGTATCTGTTAAAAATAGTTTTTGCGTCACGATGACGTCATTGCTCTCTCTCTCTTAGTAGGAAATTGTTAATCTTGTATGTGAGGGAAGTGAGGGAATTACGTAGATATAATAATTTATAGTCTCAGAGGTACATATATTTACGTCACACGTAGTGTCACAGATTCCGACGTAAATGATTGTAAATATAATTTTTTGTTGATCTGTCAGTTTATTTTTTTTTAGAGTTTTAATTGTATGTTAGATTAGAACTAGTAGATTATTTGTATTTGTGTGAAAAGATTTTTTTTCTAATATACTTAAGTGTATTGTAATTGTGTAAAACGTTTAAAATTACATATATTTAATTTTTTTTTCACCAGGTCAAGCTAACCAAGTAGTAGAACTAAACGTATCAGGCGGAAGCCTGGGGCTCAACAAGATGTCCAAACGTGAAGAAGCGCCATACGCGGCGGAGGACAACCAAGTGGTCGGCCTGAACTTCCACCAGAGCAAGGAAGTGCTGATCGTGGAACACGGTGCTGGCTCTAATGGCGATGTGAGTTGTTTTTTTTAGTAAACTGCACCTATATTTACAATAATTTTTTTAATGATTATGCTTGCGACATGATCTCTTACATATAACAGGGTAGTCTTCATTTCTAAAATGCATAGATTTTGAACTATTTGTCTATTCATTTCAACAGTTTCATTAATTCACACTTTAAATTCGCCCTTTTATATATAAAATGTGCAAATTTCAAAAATTCATATTTTCGCACTTCAAATTCATCTATTATGAAGTTAATAATTATTATTCACAGCTCCGTTTCCTTTCTTTCCTTTATTTAATATAATATACATATAAAATAACTTATCTGTATAATATTATGTTTATTTTTTTTTTATTTGTTATTCTGCAAAAAAAAGAAGTACCTACAGAGCAGAGATGTTGCGTAATTCGTTTTTTATTGTGCAGTTCTATTGAATTACTTTTTTAATTTATAGTCATTTCCACAAATCTAAATGCGACTTGGTAACAAATGAACTCTTGTAGGCCGTTTTTAGCTTATTATTGATTATTTGACACTCAATTTCCCTTTCATAGAAAGAACAGGCTAAAAGAAATCTCTCGAAAAATATTAATAATAATAATAATAATATTTTATTGGCATAAGTGAATACAGTTACAATGTAGGATTCTCTAACACCTGCGCTAGTAAAAACTGTGTTGCGGGTGTTAGTGTCTTCCCCTTGTGTTCGTGTCTTCCCCTTAAATAAATGACACATCTAATCTTACATCAACAAAATATTGAAGAAAAAAATTAAGAATAAAATAAAATAAAAAAAAGATATCTTGCTATAAATAAAAAAATATTATTTTATCGATATTATTACATTATCTATATAATCATTATTAATTATAATAATTTAATCTGTATATTAATTAGTTTTAATATCGAGATTCAATTCTAATTTGATGCATATGCCATTTTGATTTAAAAAAAAAAAACAACTTTTATATTGTAATGACAGTTTCCTTATTATTTATATATAAAAGAAATCTGTCGATTGTTTGTTTTTTATCTGTAATAAAGTATATTTTTTTTGAAGTATTTAATTTAATTCGGTTTTTTTTAAATTTATTTCAGCTTCCTGGTAAAATGACTGAAGCTGTGAAATCTGAGTGCGAAGACTGCGGAAGCTGTTGTTTCAACGTGAGATAATTTACATAATAAAAAGATTTACATTATATTTTTAAATAATTCCATCGTGTCGCAGTGGGGCAGCGTCAGACTTTATACACCATGGTTGTGGGTTCAATCCACACTCGGGGAATGACAATATAAACAAAATTTCATATAAATGTAATCTATGGTAACAAACTCTTCATCAGTTATGGAGTACCTGCTAGCTGATTTTATTTGGAAAATATCTAATTGTAAAGATAAATATAATAAATAAATAATATATACTTGATTCGCATCGCCTTAAGTCTAGTCGGAAAGCGGAGAACGGAGAGCCTCGACACTAAGCTCTCTCTGTCTTCCCTTTTTGCGTTATGCGATATAAAAATAATAACAAAAATATACCCTACATACCCTCAGCTAACATCCCGAGGCAAAATCAAGGCCCTCTTACAAAAGAACATCCTGCGGATGTGGAGGAACATCGGCGTCATGCTGTTCATATTCGCGCTTCCGGTCATGCAAGTCATACTGTTCTGTCTTGCCATCGGCAGAGATCCGAGTGGATTGAGATTGGTGAGTTGAACTTGTTTGTGACCGTTCCCGTTACCGCCGTCGCGACCGTTACCGTTACCAATGTGCCCGCGTCTCGCACAGGCGATAGTGAACGACGACGTGACCATCGTGGACGGGCACTGCCCCTACAACGCGTCGTGCTCCATGCGCAACCTGTCGTGCCGCTACCTGGCGCACTTCAACAACAAGTCGACGGTGAAGCAGTACTACGCGTCGGTGCCGGCCGCGCTGGCGGCGGTGCGGCGCGGCGACGCCTGGGGCGCCGTCTACTTCAACGACAACTACACGGACTCGCTGGTGGCGCGCCTGGCGCTGGGTGAGTCAGTCAGTCACTGACCAGATTGCACGCTCTGTGTGTAATGTTTCTATAAATCTATCTATTTGTTTCTCGCTTTAGGCCTAATTTTTGAGACTGCAATCTGCCACTTAACAAATGGCGGAATTGAGTATCAGAGGACAATTGAATATTCCCCCTGAATGGGTATCGAGTCTGCAATTATCGTATATTATATTATATTTGAATTTTACAAGATGGCCTCAATTGTAACAAGTTTGTAACAAGCGACAATATTGTTTAATTGGCGGTAAACAAGAGGCGTGGTTTCTAATCCCGTTTCTTTTTTCTCTATTTAATACATTTTCATATATAATTCTATAACAATCTCCCCATACATTTACAGCGGACACGGCCGACAATGAAACTATATCGTCATCAGAAGTGCAAGTGTGGCTCGACATGTCCAACCAACAGATCGGGCTCATGTTGAACCGGGACATACAGTTCTCGTATCGGGATTTCGCTAAGGTAAGCAATACATACATATATATATATATATATATATATATATATATATATATATATATATATATATATATATATATATATATATATATATATGACTGACAGACAACGCACTGCCGAAATTATGCCACGTAGGAACCTAGAATTTGGCATGGAGGATTCTAGTGGAGTGTAGAAGTGCTCTATGAGAAGATTTCCTCACCATTGCAATTCCAACTCGCTATTTGTTAATGTCGAAGATTGTTAGAGTAGTGGTAGATAATCTTCAATTCATTATTCAATTGTTACATTAATTTAATATGTAAATTTAAATAAAATGAAGGTCATAAGAATTATGGTCATTCAATACAATGTTCCCGATCCAATCGATTTATCTTTGAATATTACACAAATATACCAACATTCCAGGATCTCCTCTCGACGTGCAACTACAACCCCAAGGTGGGAGACATCCCCATCGACTTCCAGGACCCCATCTACGGAGACAGCAACCCCTCCTTCACCGACTTCGTGGCGCCCGGAGTTATACTCACGTGAGTGTCTAGTGTCATGATTATACTGGTATATTTAGTGATCACAGTGGTATCCTATTGATTATAGTGGTATAATTCCTGATTATTGTAGTATCTTAATTAAAAAGTATTAGTATCTTAATTAAAAATTATCTTAAAAATTATAAAAAGTTTAATGCTTTTTCCCAGCAATGGTAGCTAGAGGAAGCATTGCGCGTCGTGGAACTGAAAATATACATTTTTCTTCAACTTTCCAGAATCGTGTTCTTCTTGGCTGTGGCGCTGACGTCCTCGGCGCTGATCGTGGAGCGCATGGAGGGTCTGCTGGACCGCTCGTGGGTGGCGGGAGTGTCTCCGGGGGAGATCCTGTTCAGCCACGTCGTCACGCAGTTCGTGGTGATGGTCGGACAGACCGCGCTGGTGCTGCTCTTCATGATTATAGTGTTCGGGGTGAAGTGTAACGGGAACATCATGTACGTGGTCATGTTGACGCTGCTGCAAGGTGAGAGTTTAATATTTATTTGGATTTTATTTTGTTTTTTAGGCCAGGGGGCCCCTGGCATCGTCTTATTTTTCTTCTAAATTTGTAATTTAATTAGTGATTGGGCAACTTAAACTAGGGTTAGAAATAATTATAATATCTTAAATATAATTATATTTTCAGATAGGAAAGCCTACAAGTATAATATATTATTTAAATTTCTACGATATCTCGAAAATATTTATGCCATAAATATTTAATGTGTATTTAGAGCTCGATTTTGCTGTAAGTTATTATTTTTCAAATATTAGTTGTAGTCGTATAGGTGTTTGACACAAAGCGTTCCCCGCCAGGTCTGTGCGGGATGTGCTTCGGGTTCGTGATCTCGGCGGCGTGCGAGCTGGAGCGCAACGCCATCCAGCTGGCGCTGGGCTCCTTCTACCCCACGCTGCTGCTGAGCGGCGTCATCTGGCCCATCGAGGGCATGCCGTGGGCGCTGCGCGGCGTGTCGCTGTGTCTGCCGCTCACGCTGGCCACCGGAGCCCTGCGCGCGGTGCTCACGCGCGGCTGGCCGCTGGCGGAGCCCGACGTGTACCTCGGCTTCGTGGCCACGCTGGCCTGGATCGCCGTCTTCCTGGCGCTGACGCTCGCCATCCTGCGCTTCAAGCGCGGCTAGTCTCGTTCCGACGGAATATGCGACGAACTTACGTACATCTAAGTATTTTGGTCCTGTTTTTTACTTGCTCAAGTGAAGTATCTCGATGCCGCTCATTGTATGCTAGGCGTCAGAGGAAACTTAAATAATTTAAACAGTGATTCTCTGAAAGTGGTATTTTTTTTTTTAAATTGACTTCTACTACTGTTGACGTAGAAATATCCCAACAGCGTCACAGCGGGGAAGGGGGTGGCTGTAGTCTAACTTACGGTTTTCACTTTTTTCTTGAAAATGTAATTTTTATTACTTTAGTATGGCCTAAAATACTTTACAAATCATTATATTTTTTATAGAAATATAGAGAATACGTGCGTACTGAGGTATGTGTACGTATGTAGGTGTACTGGATAGGTTTAAAATACGTAAATATTCATAAAAAGACGTAGAGTTGGCAACGCTGCCTGTCACTGTCAGTGTCAGTGTCACTGTGACAGCGGACTGTAGTTACCATTGCGAGACGTGCAGCGTCGTGTGTTTCATATTAAACTGTGTAATATGTTGTAATTAGTTGTAAGTGTCTGTCGTGAGTGTGTCTTCCGTTTCCGTTTCCGTTTCCGTCCTCTTGTATTTGTATTTCGTTTATTTATATTAGTTTTCGTACGCTACGAGGTGCTCAATCGCAATCGACAGTTATATATTTATTCTTCAATACGGTGTAGTAGTTTTTAGTTACCTAGTTGTAAATAGTTTAAGGGCAGTAAGTCTTCGATGTAATACAACTAAGTGTCAGACTGTGATTATTTTTGCTAACATTGACATTTTTGTAATGACAATTATAATAAAATTCTACCAAATAGGTTCATTTGTTTTATTTATGTTCTGTATACTGTCTGTATTCCACTTTCTGTCAAACTATTTGTGACATTGACATTGCGGGGAGTATGGTGGAGCTTAACGCCGCGCTTTGCTTTGTTACCAGGACGAGGATATGGAAATAATTTATTGCCCTAAGAGTAAATCCAACCTACGACTGTCCCGTTTACAGACAGACGCTCTACCACTGAGCCACTATGTGGAATTAATGTCATTAATCTACGGTTAAATAATAAATCTCTATATTTTGCGATATTTTCATTATTATCAAATTACGTATATGTATGTATGCGATACAATATTAGTTTCCCTTATAAGGTAAACCCATTTTTGATAAAGTACGGGTGAAGCTAATAGACAATCCGGTCAATATAAATAACCTTTATATATTTTAATGTTTTAAAGTGTTAATCTACACTACGGATTGAAAAAACTATTTAAAGAAAATATATAAAAATTTGAACGCAGTGGGATTTGAACCCGCGCCTCATGGAACCCGGCGTGATGACGGAACCATGGCGCGAGTGGACTTGAACTTGATTTCCATGAGGCGCGGGTTCAAATCCCGATGCGATCAAATTTTTAATTTTTTCTTTAAGTAGCCTTTATATATTTAAAAATAAACATTGATCGGTTCGTTCTCACCTCCAAAATATTTATGGTAAAATCTAGATAAGGATGCAAATTCCTACATCATTTGAAGAAGTGATTTTAGTGCTCATGCAGTGATTCTAGTGGTCTAACTCCAGGGACAGACATGTCAAGGCACTTCCTAGTTTGACATAGTTCTCAGATCGGCGCACAACGTGGCCATACCATCTCAGACGACGCTCTTGGAGCTTATCCGCTACGTCACGGACCCCAAGACTACCTCGGATGAATGTGTTGCGTATGCGGTCAGCCCGAGTAACTAATAAAAACGTTTTAAAAATTTTGAATGTGTGTTTATCTTTGAATCCACTGGATGTATTGCTGGTTGTATTGCTGTTAAGTCTAGTCGGGATCTAGGCTATAATGGATTCTGAAAAATTAAATTAGCTTCACGCTGTATGCCGCTCATGGCAGGGTAGGCAGAGGGAACCGTAAGAACCTGCTGTTAAGACACTCCGTTCCTCGCTTTCCGCCATTTGAGGCATTGCGTGAGGCAGACCGAAGAAACTGAAAATCATTCAATATCCATCGAACTAAAAAACCAATTAAAAACTAAATATCAGTTCATAATTCAATTTAACAGCTTTATTATGATAAAATATTGGTCTTAAAAATAGTTTACAATACATGCTCGATGTATAAAACATCATTTCTTGGTTAGAATCTCACTCAACACTTTCTTCTTCTTTAGCCCTTTGTCGAACTTATGTTTCTGTAAAATAAGAAAAATGTGTACATAAGAAACTACTCAATTTGAGTCTCGATACTCGATAGTTCCGGGTTCGATGCCTACTCGACAAATTTCATATGACAAGGCGCGGCGTTGAGTTCCGCCACACAACACGCAACGTCTCAAATTCCAGCAGAAAGCAGAGACCAGAGTATCTCGACACTGGGTACTGTCCGCGTAAAAAAGTCTTTAATTTAATTAATTTACTTTTTTTTAAAATAACGTTGCTTACAGGAGGTCTCAAACATAACATTAAAACATATAGTTATCCAGTCATATCTATTTCCTTGTAAAAATTAAGTTTTTTTTGTCAGTTGAAAAGTTTTACTTGTACGCGCTATTATTATGGGTCTACCCTCACTCAAAAGAATATATATAATATAAGAATTGATAATAATAGAGATTAACTACCTTCTTCTTCTCCCCCGTCATACCAACGAATTCCTTCCTCGGTTTCTTCTCTTTGTGTGGTTGATTCAAGTTTTGACGTTTATTTGGAGGTCCCTCACTGCCATCCTGTTGATTAAAATATAATTAAATAGCTTCACGCTGTATCCCGCACACAGCGGGGTATGCAGAGGGAACCTGGTATTGAGATGATTCATATCCCTGAGCAGGAATTGAATCTGCAATCGTCGCGTTTACAATGTCAAGACGGACTGACCGACGGATGGACCGACAGTAGATAATTGATATTAAACAAAAAGTATATATATATATATAAAGATATATATATATATATATATATATATATATATATATATATATATATATATATATATATATGTATATATATATAAAAAGATACATACCGGATGCTTCCTCTTATTCATGACCCGTCTGTAAGCTCCATCAGTTTTATCATCATTTCTATTATACTTATTTCTCTGATTACTAACATCCTGCCGCCTTCCACCGTAGCTACTCTGACTTTGAACCGGCCTCTGATTTTGTCTATTGTTATTGTTCGGTTTAAATACTTTCCTTTGAGCCACCTGTGTACATCTCTTCACTCTCATTATTCTATTCTTTATTGTGAGATCTTCTTCGGTGAGTGCCAAAGCCAGTTCAACACCGTCTTTGGATTTGAAATTGACATAGCCAAAACCTAGAAAATATTTTTAATGTTTTATAGTGTGAAACTTCTTAATATTCCCTATTTCACCATGGAGTGCTGGTGTGGGAGTGTTGAGGGAAGTCTTTTCTCCCTCACCCCCACACCAGAGACCACCACTGGAGCAGTGCCTAGGATTTGCAGCCCTACATTGTCTGAATTTTAATTAAGCCTACTCAGAGAGCTTTTCGACATAGCCACTTGTTGTCCATTCAACATAATTTATGTTATGTTAAAATAAATTAAAAAAAACCAAAAATAGAATATGTGTTTGGTTAAAATCAAACTCATTTGACATATGATTCATATTCTACAGCTTCACACTATCATATCTCAGAGTAGGTAGAGGGAAACTAGTCCAGACACCCCATTCTCCTCTTTCCACCTAAAATTGAGATATAGCAAATAAGCAGGGGCAGCCACGGCAACGACTTTATAAAAATGTATATATGTGATACAATATTCTACAGAATTGCATTAACCGACCTGCCAAACAAATTATAAAAAAAAAACAAAAACAAGTGTACCTTTCCCAGCATTAGTCTTCTTATCCCTTATAATCCTGACTGACTCTATTTCTCCGCATTTCTCAAATTTACTTCTCAATATTTCATCTTCTATGGCAAAAGGCATGTTGCCTACAAATATTGAGCATTTGGGATCGTGTGCTGCACCAGTAGAGTCGCTACGAGACACTCTTAGGTGATGGTCTTTTAACATTGTGTTGTTTGCTTTAAGAGCCTACAAAGAAATTGTGGAAATAATTATTTGATTACATTAGTGTTTTAATAATTGTTACATAGAACTAAGACTGACTTAAATATATTCTTTATAGATATATTTTATTTACTTAATTATTCTCATATAAGACGTAACTTTAACATGCTTATTGTAGGAACAAAAAATCACATTTAAATCTAATACCATTATAGCTAACCTGGTCTCAGCTTTTTAACAAATGTTAGTTTAGATTATAACCATATATTATTAAATAGCTTCTTCAGCTTAGAATTGGATTTAAATAAAAATATTTAAATAATAATAATGTCTATTATCATGTTTAAAATATACTCTGTATATAAAACAGGGAAAGCAATGCGAACCTTGTGATAAGACACTACATTCTCTGTTTGTTGCGTGTTGAATGGCAGAACTCTCTGTTATTGTCTCAATAGATCAGAAATTAAAGCCACAACCATGCTATTAACAGTCAGAGCCTGTCCCGCAATGATCTCTACTACATATTAAATAATAATATCATTTAATATTTTAAATTTTTCATAAATTATAAATATATACCTTCTCCACTGAAGTTGCATCGGCAAACTTGACATAAACATTGACTGTACTCCTGTCAGGATGTAATTCATTCTTAATTACAGCCATTTTTGGAGTCACTCTTGCATCTTTTACTGGGATCGTGCGGATTCTGAGGAAATGTAATTTTATAATATACTATATATGTATATATGTATATTTTATATATGTCTAGTAATTGTTTAACTATTTATAAAAAATATATTTAAAAAGACATTAAAACAATAAAGTACTTATTTAATTTAAATAATAATTGAATGTGGACTTTTAGTCTTCAGTGAAGTACAAGTTCAAATCCCCATAATGATAAAATATTTATTTAGTATATGCAAACATTTTTATTTTACCTCACAGTTTCTATTTGCCCGTACTGACTAAAAATCTTCTTAATTTCCTTCTTGCATTTGCCACTAAAAGGCACATTGCCAACAAAAATTGTTCTGTTCACTTCATCTTCAGTTGTTACAGTTTCTTCTTTTTTAGGTGCTTTTTCAGCTTTAGGCTTTTGTTCTTCTTCATCTGAGCTCTCCTCTGCTGGACCAGGATCTAAAGCTTTTTTGTTAATTTCCTCATTTTCTGATTCCATTTCGTTGTCTGATTCATGTTCAGAATCCGTATCTTTGTGGGTCACTGCATTTGGATTAATTTCAACATTGTCATATGATTCTGTTTCACTTTGAGACTGCTTTTTCTTTTTATTTTTCTTTTTTGTACTTTTAATATTCACTTCGTCAGGTGCTGGTAGAGTTTCTGACAGTACTTCATTTTTAAGTTCCTTCTTTTTTTTCTTCTTATTTTTTTGCTTCACACTTTCATCATTTAATTCAGCTGCCTCATTTGACTCAATAGGTTCCTGTTCAACTTCTAAATTTGCTACAGGTTTAAGTTTTTTCTTTTTCTTTTTAGGGGTTGTATTTTGAGTGTCTACATTAGCAGTAATGTTTTCTTTTTCAGCATCATTTTCCTTTATCTTAGAATCTTCTGTAGGCAGATCCTCATTGTCTATGACGGAATTACGATTCTTTTTCTTCTTGTTCGGAGTATTTACATTTGACATGTTATTATTTTCAATTTGGTCCTTCGACTTCTTTTTCTTATGTGGAGAGTCATTAACTTTATTATTTGACTCTGTTGACTTAGGGACTTCATCTGTACTCGCAATTGTCCCGTCCAATTCATCTTTAAGATGCTTTTTAACTTTAATAGCCTTCGGACTCTTAATACTTGTATCACCGGCTTCTTCACTAGTAACGTCCAAATCTGTGTTTTGGAAGATTCTTTTGGGAGATTTTTTAACTATAGCTTTCTTTTTTTGCGTTGTGGGTGACATAAATATAGATCTATCTTCTACAAATTCACTTTTAGGTGTCACGTTAGGCGAAGCCTGATGTTTTATAGGAGTAAGGGCTTTTTTAAATTTTTTAGGTCGATTTGGTGTCACATTACCTGTTAATAAAGCAGCAACGCTGCCCACAACGTAATCCATTATTACCTTCTAAGTTCGAGCTAATTTCAAAACAATTTAAAAAGTACCTCTCGTCGTATTACCCACATGGTATTTTGACAATAAATGGGAATTCTTTATTTTGACATTGACATTTACGAAATATTGTTTTAAATCTACCTAATGTTATTATTTTTTTTCAATAATTATTGATTTAATTATATTATAGTATCCTATCCTGTCATAATAATAAATAATAACTTATAAACTTACTTATTTACTTTCAATTATTGATGGTAAAATTGTTTTGTCAATTTTCATATAAATTTATTTAACTATGTAATAAAAATATATAATTTATTATAGTTGAAATATGTATATAAAATATAATTTTTGATATTAATATAATTATTCATATCATTGCTTTCAAATATTTAAAAAATACAACATGGCAACTTTATAAAAATTTCGTTTGTGCCGCAGAGAAATGAACAGCAACGACGCTTTCAACTTAAATATTTGTATTATTTGATAATACGCCGAATATTTTAGTGATAGTTCAGTGTTTTTATTATTTCAGTGTGGATTACATATTAAATAAACGTAAGTGCATTATTTTATCCTAAAAAAGAATTATAGAGCTTGCCGCGCCATGTTATGCCGCCCGCCATTCTTTCAATTTATTTTTTATTAGTTCAACGCCTATTAGATTTCATTTTTCTTATTTCAAAATCTTGAATTCAAAATGTAAAATGATGTTATATAAATAACATGCCAAATATAACAATTAAATACAAATTTCACATGTTACAAACTAAGCTAAGGTTAGAATTAAAAAAAGTTACGCGCTCGATTTTAATTATATTATCAAGATATTAAAATAACAATATTCTATTTTTTATGTAAGCATTTACCTATTTATATATTAACTACTCCTATATACTAATTAATAAGTAACTGTCTTGTTACAATAGTAACAGATACAATCTAAACTAGTTCTATCGAAAATGGTTTTTCACAAAAAACCAGGAAGTCTCACGTATTTTATGAACTTGACCTTACTCTGTGGCGGTGTTAATTTTTTTAACTCCTATATATTATTATTACCTCTCTATGTGATTGAGAATTTCAATTTTATCACTAGAATCAGAAAGTTAAATACACTTAATCATATATTACATTTCAAAATAAATTGCTTTGCTTAAAACTATGGAAAACTTTTTTATTTTATTGTATGCCATATAAACACAATACTATATACTATACATGTAAACAAACAATGCTACTCTGATAAGAACAAGTATGAAGTTAATTGAATTAATTAAAAAATGCTTAATAATAAACTAGTCATAATAGCTTATCAATTATCATAAGGTCATGGGCCTGGTTTTAATTGTTTTTATAAGTGTGTAGGTTAGGGATATATGGTAATTTGAATTTCTTATAATTTTCTAATATGTTTGATGTTGTTGGACACATTGCTATCTCAACTTTCTGATTGTATAAAGACACTATCTTGAATCATAGTACATGTTGGATAATTAGTAAACTAAAATTACAAATTACAAACAATTAAAAAATTACGCAATGTGTAAAATTATACACAGTCATGACAATATGCAGAGTTAAGTTCCTCCATAACTTAATATATCTTTATACTATGTGTGTGTGCACCACTATATGTTGGATAAAGTAAAAAGTTGACACATCCTCACCTGAATTCAAATAACACTTACAGTTACAGTTTCTGACTGTTTTAAGTATCATTTTTATTTGACTATGTATGATCATATTTAGTTTATTTCTATATGTTATTACTAGACATAAATGTTAAGCGTTAGTTATGGTGATATAAAGAATAGGTTCTGTTAATATAGAAATATTGTACTGAAACAATTCCCAAATTAAAGCTATAAGCTAATTAGGATATACCAACAAAACCACTGGTGTGTGGAAATCAATGATGTGTGCATGCGGTAACAGGAGGAGATAGAATTTACTTCATTAACCTTTAGGTTACTATGTATGAGGGTTTCACGGCATGTGATTTTACTTTTTTCTTTGTTTTTAGTTTCATTCTGCTGTATGTGATTATTTTGTGATATTTTTAATGAAGACAGTGTCCTAATTTTGTTTTGGGAGTATATGTGTAAGTTCAAGATTAATAATGCTGAATTTTGTTTAAAGTGGAGAATGGAGTGTCTTATCTCTAAATTTTACTACTCATAATGTAATAACGTAAGTGACTTCACATCTAATATTATACAAAGAAGTGGGTTTCCCAAACAAAAACAAAATTTACACACATGCTAATTTAAAATGAGTCTCCAAAGAGCCACTTGCATAAATACTGAATATTTTGTTATTCAAATGGAGTTTTTGTTTGTTCTATACTTAAGTTTCTATTAGGGTCAGAATATGTTTTAAATTTAACTTGCTAATTTGTATGAAAGGAATCTTTTGCAATAATATATAAATATGGCAGTGTATTATTTACCATAAGAGGCTAAGATTGTCATTTTATTTATTGTTTATTTATTTATTTATTGTCATTTTTACTATGGTAACGAGACAAAGTGCGGCGTTGAGCTCCGCCTCTCACTTGAATGCATGTATTGGTTGCAATGGTCGGGAGCTTGATTTGACTCAATGCACAGTAATGTTCAACTTGATTCTTTTTGTCTATTCTATTTTAAAATAAATAATCTAAAATACATGTTATTAATTCATTTGCAACTAGATTTTCTGTCTATTATGTTTATTTTCCTTAAGCATGAATAATTTTATATCTTGGTTGGTGTGACCCACTAATATTACTATAATATTAATATGGAAAATATTCATAATATACAATTTTATTATGAATTTCAAAATCTCAATTGTTATACATTCAACTATTAGTTCTTGGGCAATACCTTAAAAATAATCAGGTTTACACTACTTCCAGCATTTTTCCATACACCAATTTAGTAGACATTGTGTTAAAGTGTTAAATGGCGGAACTAAACGCCGCGCGTTGTCTACCGGAGCGAGGCAATGAAAATAAATTAAATATAATTTAAAATAAATGGCCCCCAAGACAATTCCTAAATGTGTATTACTCTATCAAAGGAGTGACTGTTGAGTTTTTCGGCTATTCTCAGCACAGAACATGCCTTCCGAGCCTGTGGTAGTTTCCTATAGGACTGACTCTACTGACTTTGGTAGTGTAAATTGACGATTCAAAAGTGCTTGTTCTTGTTATTTTGATTGGATTGTAAAATATATTAAGTTGTCCAAATATGATAGAAAATATTTTTTGGAAGTAGTCTAGAAGTACTAGTATCAATGTTATAAGTATTGTGTGAAGATAGTTGGTTAATGGTTTTATAATGCCAATTAAAAAATATTTATATAAATTATACCTTTTTTTTAAATATTTTTGTGAGACGCGACTGGCAACATTTCTGGAATGGATTGAAAATGAAGTACTAATTGTCTAGTACAGAAGTTACTTGAGGAAATAATAATAGAAATAAAAATGTAGAATTGTTCTTTCCACCCTCACTGTACGTTAACAAACAATAGTATATATTATACGGTTAGACTTCCATATGTATCTGTAAAATGTAGAGCATTATCCTGTAACAGTGACTACAAGAAACAAATGTGTTTTTATAAGATATTATATGAAATACTTATAAAACGTTAATATTTTCCACGAACTCCCAGAGATTCCATCATCAGATCCTGACATGATGACAATGGGACCACCTTGGAAGTATGCTCTGATATACATTGAATAACAATAAATTATTTAAATCTGTAGTTTAGGAAAATGACTAGGAAATCGAGGACATAAATAAAAAAATATATATGTGGTCGATCATAGAACCTCCTCCCTCCATTTTTAAAGTCGGTTAAAAATAGCCCTAATGCTACAACTACTCAGATCAGGTTACTAAAAAAATATATAGGGACGTATGTATGTAAACTATATCATTAAGTGTTCTTTAAAGTTATTACGCGTGACCGTTAGATAATATTACTTTGTAATAAATATGTAGATTATGATATATCATATAATAACTGCTGAGGTCTCGTTCTAATTTCTGAGAGGTCATATGAGTGTACCAGTTTTGACCTATTGCTCAGCCCCTAGCTTAGGTCTAATAGAAATAAAAATTGGAACCAGTTGTTCCTGAGATGCTCGCGTTCTACCAAACAAACACTTTAACTATGTATACAATAATATTCTTTATTGTACTAAAAATCATGACGATGGGTAAAAACGATTAAAAAGATATTACACAAAGGTAGACTTATCTCTATAAAAGATCTCTTTCAGCCAACCTACGGTATTGGATGTGTTATAAGCAGATATACATATATAAATGATTATATATACATATAAAAAAATATGGAAAATATATTAAAATGATAATTTAAAAACAATGTTATTATAAGTACGTAAATTGATTGATTAAAGGCATGATTGCAGGCAGTTCATTGTCCAATTTTTATATTAGTTCTTATATTTTGGCTATTTAGGTATTTTATTGCGACTTATATTGAGGCTCTACTGTCAATAACGTTATGTAAAAAAAAAGTACTTGGTTAAA
Source organism: Dione juno (assembly GCA_037127375.1). NCBI lineage: Eukaryota > Metazoa > Arthropoda > Insecta > Lepidoptera > Nymphalidae > Dione > Dione juno. The sequence goes on from JAXRJS010000014.1 coordinate 7,018,221, forward strand.
TCGAATTAATTTGGAATAGATTTTTTCCATTTTAATTCAGTAGTTTCTGAGATCAAATGCCAAAATTTAAGCTAATTTTTTTTAGTAGTGTCGAGTAGATATAATAAGGTAGAGTATAGATAAGGCAACACGTAAGACAATCTAAAAGTGACGATTGTCATTTACGAAACTATTCAGATCAACTTTCAGAGTGTGGGTGTGTCAGTAGGATGTATGAATGTACATATATAATGCTCAACATATATGTATATATGTAATACTCATAGTTATTTATATTTTTGGCCCTCGGTGGTCTTGTAGCTGGCTATACTAGCCCGTATTCAAATACCGAATCGGGTACAGTATTTGCTCAATTGGCAGCTTTTCAATCAAATTATGTAGTGTTATAAGTTAAGTTGAATGCTAGGCTATGTTGCGATAAATTTTCATGGTCTATGGAAAATTTAGTTTTAACTCAACTTTTAGGAACCCAACGCTGCGCTTTGTCTTGTTCCTGGAGCGAATAAAATGAACGCACTCACAATTATTTTTATAAGGTGTATTAAACGTTTTATTCGAAACCTTTTAGGTAATAACCTCAATCATACCTGCCATGTTATTATTGACTTATTTCTACGTACGAATTCATTATTATGTGCGCATTGTACCAACCTACCAAGCACCAGCGTACGGGCGCGACGGTTATTGTGACGTCGTTTCCTGTGTACAGCCTTTGTAATTATGGGGGGGAGATTTTATTTGTTTTAAATCTTATTATGTTATTATTATTATTGGATATAAAATTTCTTTATATATTGTGAGTTGGTAGCGTAGAGAGGTTTTTGGTCAATTTGATTTCAAAATGCACTGTGGCAGCAAAGTTCAGTGCAGCGTCACATATGACGTCCTGGTTATATAATACCATTCAATTGCTTTTTTTTTTTACTGCACTCTTTTTCTTGCGTAATATAGCAGTTTAGGCAGAACCTAGTTTTAAGACACAAATTTCTCCACTTTTAGCCCAATTTTCCACATTTTGCATGTTGAGTGGCGGATTTAGGCGGAATGTGGGGAACGGAGTGTTACCACTAGGTTCCCTCTGTCTATGTTCCCTACTATATGCGGGAAATTGTGGGAATAAATTTTGTTTCTATTATTTCTTAATTATCTATCATTGGAGTTCAATGAATCTTGACGTCCTGTAATATTGGCTTTCACCCAACATGCGTCAAGAACAATTGTTTCAAAGGCACCGCCATTTTACATGCATTAGCGAGCTCATGCCGAGAAAGCAATTAGCAGTGGATGGTGCGAAACACCAGAACGTTCTGATTTAAAAAAAAATCTTCGAATCTTCAAATGTTTAAAGTTATTGACATAATATCTTTTCTTGTCTTTTTTACTTTTATTTTGGTTGTAAATAATTATAATATAGGAAGTGATAACGCCTGTATAGATTTTTTTCACAATAAAGCATTGTTTAAAGTATTGTTTAATAGAGCTAAGCTAGAGCGTTCAAACGTGTTGTGTTAGCCACGTGGCGCGAGGCAAAGTCTGTTGAGAATTTTTAGAGTTTTTTTTTTTCAGAGAGTTTATTTTACTAAATTCTTTGTCTTGGAATATCAAGAGTTAAAACTCTATTACATATATATATATATATATATATATATATATATATATATATTTGCTTACTTTTTTTACGTATGTTAAATTCAAGGTTGAATATTTGTTTTATTAACAAACTTAATGAATCCATTTCAATATAAATGTATGTTAAACGATAAGACTTAGCCATTTGTTGTTTTAGTCGCGTATCTTTTTAAGTTCAAGGTAGCCATTTTAAAGTTCAAGTTATCTTATGTTTGTTATGGAAATACTAGATGTAAAGTACATTGTATAGAAATGTGACTCTTTTATTATTATTGAGCTTCGTTTACATGTAAATATTAAGTGATTCAGAAAACCATCGCTTCTCTTGTAGTCCCTTGAGATATAATTGGTGATAGAAGCTTTATTTACAGCAGTTTTAGTTAGTAATTTAGTCTTTACTACACGGTGTACAATGATACGACATCCGTCCTGTAGTTAAAATGGGATAGATCGTAAATATTTTTTTTATGTAGGTATATAAACTTTCTTGGCGACGAGGCTAAAGCTCACATTTGATTACGCTAAAGTTTTGCCACAAGTATATTTCTGTTTTGTTTATAGTTTTACCCTATATATCGCAAATTACAATGTAGGCAGAGGTAGCCTAGTGTCAATACACTCTGCACTCTGTTCTAATTAGCCAATGATAATTGAACCCTCAACTATTGTTATTACAGTCAGACGACCACTGTCAGTATTCCACTGCGACACTATAGTTATAAATATGGCCGGGTATAAATATTGTATAGACATTGAGTAAAGAATTTTCCTGTTCCCGTTAGAATTGCGGGAAATAATCTCTTAGCGCTCTCCTACAAGGACACTACGTGCTAAGTTTTAGTTTTTACGCTGTGAACTAAAGTTGTAAAAATGATATTAATTACTTACAGATTTGATTATAAAAAATATATATATATATATATATATATATATATATATATATATATATATATATATATATATATATATATATATATATATATATATATATATATATATATATATATATATATATATATATATATATATATATATATATATATATATATAAAAAATTATATATAAAATGTGCTATTCAGATCAGTGTACGTTTTTGTTTATTTACTTTACAAGATTGCGGCACACCTTGGGCGTGACAGAATGTGCGTGATAAGGGGTGATAACAGCCTTGCATAATGTGTGATGCTACGCTACTTAAAGTATAACTTAACTTAATTTTTATGTTCTTATTGAATTTTATGTGTGAAATGATTTATAGAATCAAGGATTTATTTATTTCATATTTTCTTAAATAAGTGATTATTATTTTTGTGATGTTAAAAAGAATAGAAGCTAGTGTTAAAATATTTCGCATTTTCTGTCGCAAATGCCTATCCTGCTATTAGGAATCAAATCCACTGCCGTCTCGTTTACAGTCGGATGCTGTGCCGCTACGCCACTACGGTCTCTCTGGTTGGTTTTAGAATTTTACCTATGGCACTATACAGTAGTTGATTAGAAAACAGTCTTTACCTTTTCGAAAGATACCAGAACCAGTACTTTTTAGTAATAATAAATTATAGATATCGGATTTTGTAAAACTTTGTTTTATTTCATGTAGCCTTATCATTTAAAGATAAGGTAAGACGACGTTATCTGAGGTATGTATTGAGAAAGGATTTCGTCAAAGGAATCGGTAGGTATATGTTTACAAAATACGCATGTACGTACACGTACTATATATATAACTACATATTCTAATCATCTACTAGGTATTACTACAAGTAAAATTTCTAACACATTACATGATGTGTTCGTATATAGTATATTGTTCTTTCTTTCTAAACGTTTAGTTTCTAATGGTTGTAATGGCAAGTGAAAAACTGAGTCCCATAATAAGGCTGTCTCTCGTCTTACTCCAGGAGGTTAGTTTGTTTACAATTTTTTTTTATTCGTTGTTTTTAAAAAAAATTGACAAGCCGTATCTGTTTCTTGTTTCCTGTCCAAGAAGTATTTGTTTATTTACCATACAAGCTTTTAGGGACGTTCGGAATGGCTTTAAGTTGAACTTTTGGAAAGCTCTTGAGTTTTGTACGAGTTACAGATGTTTTATATTATCTAAAAGTTGGTTAGATCATACATTGGACTTCCTTATATGCAGATGGCAGTACATATTTATATTTGAAAGGTAATATTGCATTGTTCTTCATATTGCAAAATTAATTTCCTCATATACAGTGAGTTAGATCATAATGATTATTATGGATATTATATATATAGCTTATAGCCTTCCTCGATAAATCGACTATACTACACCTTTTTTTTATTCGGACAAACGTTTCGGTTTCATAATATTTAATAATGGACATCTCATAATTTAACTTCACTTCTAACTTGGCTTCATATACCTAAGTATATGAAGCCAAGTTAGAAGGTTAGGTACTAATACCTACCACTCGTTGTTATTTCTGGTCACACTAAGTGCTACTTTCTGCCACATATATGTTTAATAGAGAAAAATTACATCAATTTCTATGATTTATAATTTATTATAGTTTTAGATGATGTAGTGATGAAATAAATTATATGTAAAAATATTAATCTAAAATGGCGTCGCCTGTTCCATGTAAATAATAATACCCTTTGGCCTTCAAGTGGTCTCAATGTAGACTCTAATTTTGTGCCGCCGCTAGTGTTCGTGTACATCTCCTCATAAAACTAATGACGGCCCTTGCTTGTGTTGAATGTTTGTATGTATGTGTGTGTGAGGACAAGCTAGAAGCGGTAAGCGATTTACACTTGTACTCAGAGAGGACAATTAACGCTTAAATGACAATTGATATATTTATATCTATTTCATATCAGGTAAATGATGTTTGATTAATAATTACATTAAAATCTTACTAATAGTTTTACTGTGATTATATTTAAACTATTTTTTCAATCTTATTTTGTCGACGTTACCAAGAGTGTCAGTATATAGATTGTGGTATGGTCTTTTCCAGAAAAAAGCCTTTCTTTTTTAACATTTGCTTCTTGCACACCTGGAATACAGCAGGGTAGGCAGGGAGAATATACTGTTGAGATACTGTTCAGTATCTGCTAGTAAGTGCGTGTTTAGTTGCAGAACTCAACGCTGCAAATTTAAATAGGTTTTGATAGAGTTATATTAATTTGTAATATTCTATCCATAAGTATTTAGTTTAATGTGTACAGTTGAGTTTATTATTAAATTCAATATGATAACACTCGCAATATATTAGTTGGTCATATTTTAATGATTCTTCTGATTATTCTTCTTCATCTTCTTCTTTACAACAAAATTTAAAGGTCTGTCACTTTCCAACGATTGTGTGTCAAGAGGAAGGTTTATGTGTATAATACACGGATATTATATTAGTGTGTTTTTAACGGGTAAAGCCGCGACCGGAGCTCTAGCTTGGGTTGTATTTTTTATTATTAAAGAAAAAGATATGAAAGGCGTTTTTCATTTCGCTTTGCACCACGACCGTCGGCCGCTAGTGTGCACGCTCGGGGTCGTTAACCCGTCTCTATTGGAATATAGCATAGACTTATAGTACTACTAGATAGTAGAGGCTTACTTTTTATATTATATAACATATATGATATATATGATAAAGTGTGAACTAATACATATATATTTGTATAGTTTAAGTATTTTCTGTTCATATTCAGAATTTATGTATCTGAACATATTGTTTGTATGTTAAACATCAAGTTTATGTAATTATTAAGATTAAGGTAGAAATTGAAATTATAAAAAAAATAAACGTAACGAGATTCGAACCCGCGCCTCTTCATAATCGTACAAATGATTTGGCAAATTCAATTAAGTAATACATAAATTTGGAAAATTAGTTCTCTAGAGTTGCAGGCACGAATGAAAGCAGGAATATATATATATATATATATATATATATATATATATATATATATATATATATATATATATATATATATATATATATATATATGTATATATATATATATATATATATATATATATATATATATATATATATATAAATTAAACGTAGCGAAGGTAAATTTTTAAAAATCATAATAACTTTCTTGGTATGAGATTAAGATTAAATTTTTTTTAAATATCAAATATGCAATTAAAATGAAATATTTTTATGAAATTCACTAAATAGCTTCTATAAATAATATTAATCTTAATAGCTCCACTATACCACCGACCTAATATTAAATTTATAAAAAACACTGTTACAGTAAATTTATATGAGCTATCAATGTCTATTATAAGAATGGTCTGTGGATTGATTTCAAAGGCACGTGGTGTTATGGTTGGCTTGAGCTTAATCAGAAGAGGGCTTTTTTTCTCTACAATGTTATGGTTTTACATTTTAGTAAGTGACATAAGCTCGGTACGAATGTATTTAAAAAGAACTTCAAATATTTTCATCCTGTGAAATAAAATGGAAAATTTGCATTAGAATTAATGTGTTTTAAGTTTAATTTTTTTTATTTTATTTTTAGTGTTGCTCCGTTTATAGTCTGTAATGAGGTGAGGGCGTAGTGACCCATCACTCCATTCTCAAATTTTCTCCTCTTCTAAATAATTTTCCTTTGTAGTTACATAAAAATCTTTATTCCATAATGGTAGAAAATTTAGTATTTTAATATTAGTTATATGTAGGTAAATATATTTTATGTCAACATCATCCGTCTAAGTAGACCGGATATAGTCATATCAATTAAAATGCTTAATTGATATGTTCACATCCGGTCTTAATTATTTTACAATTACATAATTTAATTTAATTTACTAATAGGACTTTTATACAGAGATGGAATTCTCATGCTACAAAACTAGATTATTAATATGTATTTTTATTTAACATATTTGAAGGCGGAGAGAGAATTCGTTCGTAGAGAAACATAAGTCCATTTTGAGGAGAAATTGCCTCCTAGACTGCACTTTATCCAACAATGTATTTAAAAGTATTACTTTTAAATAACTTTGAACCTATAGTCAACGCCGTACATCAAAGGACCCGACAAGCACGCCAGTGTTATTGAATATAAATAAATTGGTTATAGCTAGCTTTAACATGCGACTTCTATAAGTCCTTGGTAAGTTTAAACTTTTTAATTTCAACCAGTACTTCGGCTTTATATTAGGTATTAAAATGACAATGAATGACATCTATGCGTAACAATAAATTGTTGATAAAACCAACACTCGTCGCGCTTAGATATTCAGATTAGCTATTGAAGGATTTGTGTAATGAGATGTCATTTTATATATATATATATATATGGTATTTTTTTTAATAGTTTCGTATATTAAAGCTAGAGAAAATCCATTGTAGTACTCCAGTGAAGTGGACCACTTGTGATGTATTTTGTTTAAATTTTGAGTGACTTGTTTTAGAAACGGTGCTTTAGAAATTTGCGACTATTGCAAAGGTTCAAGTATCTATCATTAAAAGTGAACAATAATTTTTTTTTTAAATATTAGGTTGTGGCTGTCTGTCTTGGCCGCGGCAATTGTAAATAATTTCTATACCTATATATAAAATATTATTATTTACTAGCTTTTGCCAGCGACTTCGTCTTTGTGTACTTATCATTCATTATCCATTTTACTACTTTATTGGGTGAATTTTGTCCATTTCACCTAAACAGATCATTTTTAATTGTAATCCAAAACTTATATGCCTATTTTCATACTTCTAAGTTTAAAAATTAAAAAATTCCATATAAACTTTTCACCTCTATCTTACCCTTGAGTTTCTAAAAATCCTTTCTTAGTGCACACTTGCTTCATGAAACCATGTAGATGTACGTCATAATCATGTCTGAAGAGTGAAGATCTCCGCGTTTCTATGTTTTGGTTATGCTGGCCAATATTTTCATTGATTGGGTTTATTGGTAACATTCGATTGGTATCCGGAAACTATCACTCAGCATGCAATTACTGGAATTCGGATGGAAAACGGCGAACGTAGTGTCTTTACACTAAGCTCTCTCTCTGACTAGTGCCTCACCTGCTACACATGGATACAGTGTGAGATAAAATAAAATACTGTTTCAAATGTTGTTTATTAAATTTCAAAAATAAATATTTATCGTTAAATTTAATAATTTTTACTCATGTCTAATGAAATAGCCGCCTTCGACATATAAACAAGTTTTAATAACTTTGAAAGTGGCGTTTCAAGTTCGTTCGTACAACTTATGAATATTAACAACACGCCGCCTACGACTTCGTTCATTTTCATACTTCTTACAAAGAACCTGTCCTAGAATGTGGAATGTCTTAATAAACACGCGCTTTTGATATGGATTTATAGAGGAAATAGAAGCTTTATTAGCATTAAAATTTCATTTTCTTAAGTCCTTACCTTAAAAATGTATATATTTACACAGACGTATTCATTATTTATTTATATATTATTGTATAGAGAAGACCTTAAAATTTTTTTATCCAATCAACGGAGGGATTGTCCACTTTATTTATAAATATTTCCCTAAATCTTAATCCCATCAAATCCCACACCATTGCTTTAAGTGGGGCTTGAACTACTAAAAATATCTCGGGTCGGGTCTAAGGTGAATCTATTGTTAGTTTTTAAACTTGGCTATGCCTAAATAAATACTTTTCAAAGGCTATTTTGAAAATATGGTCAGAGCAGGCGTTTTTATTAATGTAATCTAGGAACCTACAGTACTTGTGTGTTTTTATTTACATATATATATATATATATATATATATATATATATATATATATTTATATATATATATATATATATATATATATATATATATATATATATATATATATATATATATATATATATATATATATATATCCAATAAACGTATACGTTTTTTGTAATTGATTTCTTTTTTATTTCCAGGTAAATCATGAGCCAGATAGTGACGCGCAAGGGTCCGGTGAAAGAGGATAAAGAAAAGGTACACTATACCACTACCATGTTAGCTATACTTAATTAATAATTATTTAAAGTATATAAATTATATATGTCGCTAGCTTTTTCCTGCGGCCTTGCACGCGTGGAGTAATGGAAATAGCTTGGAGTCTATTCTAACTGTCCGAGGTTACTTCGACCGCAGTCACACTGGGTTACATTGAAATTACTAAGGATATATAATATGATATATCTGTATTAAGTATAAATCAGTAAATTAAGTATACAAAAAATATTTTTTCATTCGAAGCAGCAGTTTCTGATATTGGTGCGTTCAACCATACAAAGTCTTCGGCTTTGTTATATTAGTATGGAAGTATAGGTATATATAAATTTACTTTTAATTTTAGCGACAAACGGACAGTCCTGTAAAAGAAATGAAGAAAAAGATAGCTGCTAATGCTGAAAAAGAAAAGCAAGCTGCAGAAAAAAATGCTGAAAAGTCAGTTCTAAACGACAAAAAACAGGATAAAGTCAAAGAAAAGGAACATATAGAAAAAGCAGTTGAAAAGTCCTCTGACAAGAAAGATAAGCAAGAAAAAAATTCGGAAAAGATTGCAGAAAAAAATGTAGAAAAAAAAGATAAAGTGGAAAAGAGCGACAAAAAAGAGAGTTCAGATAAAAGAGATAAAAGAGAAGAGAAACCGGTAGAAAAAAAGGAGAAACCTGTAGAGAAGAAGGAGAAGCCTGCAGAGAAAAAGGAAGCGCAGCCTGAGAAAAGTGGAGAAAGTAGTAAAGAGAAGAGCGGAAAGGTTAGTACTTATAGATGGTATAGTAGGTATAGGTAATTTTCGTGCTATATTTTTAATATTATACAAGACCTGATTCTTTTTATTACACCATCACCATCGTAATTCATCAACACCAACAAGTGATGATATGTATTCCTCTAAACTTCCAGGCAGACATCCCAGACGAGAAACTGACCAATAAAATACCAGCAGACCAAGCCAAAGCAAAAGAGAACGGCGCAAAGATCAACGGTGAACAGAATGGCGACAATGCGGTGAGTTCGGACGAAGACCTCCACGACTCAGACGTTGACGTGGAGAGAGACGAAATGTTCCCGGAACTCGCGTACGAGGACTCTGACGGGGAATTCGAACCCCCCACCCCCGAGGGGCTGCCCAGCCGCAGCTACACCAGGCGGTCGCAGGTGTGTATGACACGTCCCGGCAACGCCGGCGTTAGGCGGGAGAGGTCAGGCTGCTGGTCGTCGTTCCAGGTGCTTGAGGTGGTATATACTTTGTTGTGTTTGTCGTTGTTTGGGTAGGTTTTAAGGAAGTTTTACTTTCTTATTTTTTTGATTTTCTAAGCGTTTCAATGGTTTTGGGCGGAGAGCGGAGAGCGAAGAGTCAACACCATTTCTCTCTGCCCTTATGCGTGTGTCCTTCCTTAAATCTACCTATTAATATTGTTATATGAAACCTCTGCATATTTTGTATGTCTGTTTGTGTCACAAAATGGTGTGGAAACCAACATTCGGTGGAATGGAATCTAATATAACTAATGAGTAAGTGTTTTTAGTCTTAATATATGTAGATCACGAGTTTTTTTTGGTGGACGGTTGCATTTTCCTTTGAAAGTGAGTATTACATTCAATTTGTAATTTTATTATTATTATTAATAATAAATTAATCGATTTCCATATGTATAGAATTTTCGTAGAAAAAATGAAATCCAGGAATTGAAGCCGCGATGCATTAACACCTTCTTACTTAGCTTCCTTAGTAGTGTTGTACTATTGTGAACGATTATTAGAAATAATAATGTGAATGCTATTATTGAAATCGATTAATTTATCTTTTTGTTATATATATACATATGTTAAATTTTAATATGTGACTAATATTTTGTGATTGTTTCAAAAATGTCCTAATCAAAGCCAAAGGGGTCTAACTCGGTTATATAATTTTTTTATTTACATGTCATGTTCTTCAACAATTTACTTAATAATAATCAATTAAAAGTTACTATTACATGATTTCTTTCTGTTTCTAAGTTAGACCTCATTATTTTGATTGACATACACTTGCTTAACTTCTAAAATCATATCTTATCGAGATTATAATGTAATATATTTTTAGAGTATTCGTGAAAATAAGTTATTTATGAGTATAATATACTAATAATATAATTTATTAGATATCTTTTGATTGAGAAATTTACTTGAAATATACGTTATTAATTATTTACTTGATACTCTGATTATATATTTGTATGCGTTGATGATGGAAGTTAGCAAGTTTTATATGTAAAGCCAAAAGGGGATAATCGACATTATTTAAATTCTACGGACAAAAAATACTTCAATAAAAATAAAAATTCTTATTTTATATAGATAGATTTATATAAAAAATACATATTGAAAAGTTACATATATATTATATACTATCGCTTTAATGAGGAAGACTTACCCATATATTACAAGTTTTGAGGCATTATACAGTATATATTATTTAAATAATACATACAGTACATTAGTAGTACTTTGTTGACTGAAATAGCAAAAAAAAAATTTATAAATCAAACGAAAAATTGCCTTGTGGTTTAGAAATTACAGACACAAATATTTTTTTTTATATAACCGTTTCACTTTTTAGTTAGTTTTGTTTTAATTATATACTATGCAATTTAACTAAGCCGTACAAATCGCTCTCAAACAGTTCCCGGCGTACCGAATTGCGTACTTTATCAACCTTACACACACACGTAAATCTTTCTACGATGGAATAAATAATATAAAATTCGAATTTTCGACTTATATGGTTTTGCCGACCGTGGATATATCTACTTACTATAACAAGAAACCTCGCATACCCCCCTTTGGCCCCAGGTGAAGGCGGCGCGCACGCCGGAGACGCCGCGGCCGCCCAGCAAGCACGCCGACAAGGACTACGTGCCCGACGACGTGAGTAGCGGCCGATACTAAACTACTAATATACTAACATTTGTTTCTATTTATTTTATCTAAATCTTTCCCTTAAAGGGTTTAAGGGAAAGATTTAGAAACATACATTTTTTTTACCGTAGCGCGACTCGAACCCGCGCCTCTTGTTAGCCGTTCCACCGCTCCGACCACTAACTAAGCCAAGTTACGTAGGAATAACAACAAATCTCCTTTAATTGCTACTTGCCACTTAGCGGTAACACGAGATATATAGGCTCAATAGGCTACTCGCCATTATTATTAATATACAACTAAATATAATTATCCTATTATATAAAAGTATTTAAAAAAACATAATTCACTCATTTCCATCTTACTTGGCAAATTTCGACATTTTTATTACTTATCTGTGACGTCACGCTCGTTGAATGTTCGCCGCCATTCTGTAAACGTCATTCATGCCGCGGTTTTTGGTACTTTTTTCCTTCTGTAACTTTAATATTAATTTTTAAATGAACATAGATCTTATTTTTCAAAAATATGACTGTAAGTTTCGTTATTGTAACTTTAAATTAAACATATTTGTATAATTAGCTATATTATAGCCTATTGGCTAGAGCGCGAGCGTTTGGAAGGTGTCAAAGAGGCGCAGGTTCGAGTCCCGCTCGTTCAATTTTTTATACGTTTCTAATTATTTTGATTATATTTTATGTAGTTTTTTTTAATTATTTGGTTAGTCGCATGTTTACAATCAGAGAAAATAATAAAAATTTCATATTTATATGCAATATATTTAATATGTACCTACTTTATTTATTTTTTTATATATTAAAAATGACGAGAGATATTTAAATATATTATATACAATATCGGATATTGTTAGTATCGTGTCGACTTAAGTTTTGTATGGCATTTTAGTATTTTAACTAGAGATGTGCCGACTGTGACTTAAGCCTACTAGCCGTTCTAAGTAACTAGTCGGTCTGTAAAGAAGCAAACTAGTCGACCGACTAATCGCTCAAGCGGGTAATTTTTTCATTTTTTGGAGATAGTGTTCAAGGTTAACGTAACTCTTGATGTAGTGTTGGTAACTTACAAAACATATGACTGCTGAAAAAAAAACATATGACCAATCGTTTTTTTTTTTTGCAAAATTAAAAGCTGGTTAAACAGTTGAGTCAAAGTGGAATGTCTAATATAAAACTATAAAATCTAAATGAGATATTTTAACATTTAGTACGTATTATATATATTTATAGATGGTATTTCATTCATTGTATAAATACGCTTTTGTATAGGCTTTTTAAATTTTTTTTTTATTTGCATGACCAGTAAATCTTAGTTTTTTTTGTAAATAACTAAGTCTGTAATGTATGTATATAAATATAGTTGTATCTGTTTATTCCGTATGCATCTTGATTATTTTTCATATTAGATATAATCTATTTTATTTTTTTAACAACTTCACTGCAAATTGCATTTTTGTTGCAGTTTAAAATTCATTATATTATTAAATATGCATATAAACGACGCCTTCGTAGTAGTGAGAAAAATCTCTCATTATTAACGCGATGGCTGTGGGTTCGATTCCCATTTGGGGAAATGAATTGTTTTGAATAAGCAATTCACAACAAACAAGGCGCGGCGTTGAGTCTCAAGTTCTGACGGAAAATGGAGAAGCTTCTCTCTCCTTACTCTGTATACGTGGAATAAAGTTGCTATAGAAAATATTAATTAATATTGTATTTTTACTTTGTCGAATACTTATGGATTGAAATTCAAAAAGCGATTTATAATTCAAAGTTAACCTCTACTAATAAATATACGTTGAAAAAAAAATATTCATCGCATTTGTAATTTTAGTCAAAACTACTGAAATTGAAAGATGACACGCCATCGTCTGATCGAAAGCTACGTTCAGCCGACTCTCCCAAACCTCAAGATAAAAAAATAGATAAAATTCAGGAAAAGAAATCGGAATCTCCAAGGAAAGATACGTTGAAAGCGGTTCAGGAAGAGCAGAGGGAAGAGAGCGAGAGAGGAACCGACAGGAAGAGGAGTGAAGTTGAAATTGAAGTCGTCGTTGAAGTTGAGAATGAAGGTGGGTACTTTCATATTGAAAAAAAATTTTTAAAAATATTTGCCTTTTTTTTCTTTAAATTGTTTATAAATAAAAAAATTTATGAAATGTATGTATAAGGAACTATCAGCAGGTAGAAATTCTGTTTATAATTGCATTGTTTAAAATATCAATATTTATTACTAACGAAAAATAATAAATTATTATAGCCGGTAATATTAATATTTAATAAAAATAAAAATCGTATCAATCATATAAAAAATATAAAAATACAAATTAAGATATTAACATTGAACCTAATTGACGAGAGCGCTTAAACTAAACCATAGAAAATTTGAACGTATTCAATGAGGTGCGGGTTCAAATCCCGCTACGTTATGAAGTCACCGTACCTATGTGTAAGCTCACCGTCGCTGTACTCGAGAGCGGCACGACGACAAGTGTAGTGTGACGTCACCCCGCAGAGGTGGAGGGGGCGGAGGCCGAGGGGGCGGGGTCCGGGGCGCGCGTGAAGGCCGACACCAACTACTCCAAGTCGCGCGTGAAGGTGTCGCCGTACCGGCGCAGCCGCGCGGAGCCCGACCTGTCGCTGCTCGCCAACTACACGGGTGAGTACCCACCCACTCACTCACTCACTCATATTGACAGACATTGTATGAACGAAGTAGTGGAAAGCTTATGTTTAACATTATACATTACACCTTACGTAATCATGGGTTCGATCTTACTACAGGAAATTAATTATTAATACTATTCTGTTGTGGAAAGACCTAAGTGCAATGTTGAGTCCCATGTAATGTCTTAAATTTGAGCAAATAATGGAAAACGGTGTGTTTGACACTAGGTTTTCTGTTCTAGCTAGATATTTTTGAGATAAAGTGTGAAGCTAAAATATATTAGAAATACCAAGTCATCATAAGATATTCTACACTCCATAAAATACCTATATATATATATATATATATATATATATATATATATATATATATATATATATATATATATATATATATATATATATATATATATATATATATAATATATATATATATATTATATATATATATATATATATATATATATATATATATATATACCTATATATATTATAAAAAACCATGTCTATTTCATAATCTCAGGCAACAACACTACAATGGAAATGGACATAACGGAAACCTCGTCCTTCATGGCCGAGGAGACGCCGGAGAGCCCCTACCTCAGCGGACTGCGCAGCATCCGGGGCAGGAGGTCGTATAAGCCGCTGAAGGAGATGAACTTGAGGAACATTAGCATCAATAGGAGCACGCGGTCTGCTGCTAGTGGTGAGGGAATTGGAATTAATGGACCATTTTAAAATATAGTGATTTAAATATTGTTTTTAATATATTATATGTGCTTACATTCCAGTATCAGAGCAACCGAGCAGACCGACGGGCACAGTAGTGGGACGCAAACGCAAACCCGATTCTGAGGCAGAGCTGGAGACCGAGGAGGCGGTGGAGGTGGCCGTGGAGGCGGAGGAGAGGCGAGGAGGCAAGCGCGCTCGCATCCTGGATCGCCTGGCGAGGCCGTTCCGCGCCACGATGCCGCTTGTTGCTAGGAGGAATGCAGAGGTTGGTCGTTGTACTCCGGTTGTGTTCTGACGTCCTGGAGCTGATATGCTTAATATATTTGCAGGGAGTTCTGGAAGAGATTTACAAAATGTTCTGGAATATTTTGGAATACTTTCTACTTTTTTCTTATCTTCATTATCTCTTCCAGATTGTGGGCATCAATACCGACCTACCCCTCTCAGTACCAATCGCGAGTCCAGAGCCCCTAGATCCCGAAACCATAAAACCACCGACATCCCACACGCCCCCTACTCCCCCTACTCCCCTGCCGCTCCCAGCGCACCCTGGCTCCCTGGCGGCGGGCTCGGAACGCGATTCCAAGAGGTGTATTGTTATGTAAGTATATTGTATTCTATCTCTGTCTGTTGCCTTGTAAAGAAAGGGATGGCATTACATACGTTCGACAGTGATGCCGTCCCTCTCTATCTGCGTTTGTAGGTATATTGCCGTCACTGTCTGCTTTCTGGTAATTAGAAAGCTAAAGGCATATTTGACAAAGTAGCAGATTCGTATAGAATGTTATCATACGTCTCTTTCTTTCTTTTCATGTGTGTATAATGCCATCTCTTTCTTTTGTTATACAATTTGAAAGAGACGGCATGAGAGATTTCGTAATATCGTCATGCCAAGTAGCGTATATATAAATGTATATTTGTATGAATAAAGCTGTCTGTTGTGATTTTTATACAAAGAAGATGTTTTTTTTTTGTAAATGAATTATGGATTCTGTTTAAAATTTTAATTGATATAAAAAATCTTGGCCATATCGAATTTTCTGAAAAATCCAACAAATATCAACATATATGATACTTTGCAGAATATAACAATATTTAGAAATAATGCGATATAATGGATGCTGTGCAACACGTTTGCGATCATAAATTCTATTATATTAAAATAATATTTTAAAATTGTAGTACTAATATCTAAAAGTTAATACAAGCAATAAATACATTTTACATTAAATCTGTTATGTTAATAAAAAACATTAAACTAATTTTTATCATATAAAAGGAGACATTGATAACATTCTATACATATAAATTAGTATTTATAAATACTGTAATTAATATATTGCAAAGAGGACTATTGTCCACTGAACCGTTGGGGGTACAAATTTGTGCTGTAACATTCAAAGTGCATTATTATTATAGTAGTTAATTAAAATATTTGTTTGTAGTGAAATCTAAAATGTCTATGGTGATTTTATGAGAACTGTTTGTTTAAGCTTGTATATTAACCTGGGGTTATGAAATAGCCTATAGCCTTCCACCATCATTGTATTATCCCATACAAAATATTTATTTCCAATTCGAAACACTAGTTTCTGATTAGCTCGCTATACCAAACAAATGCTTTGGCTTTACATAATATTTTATGTTATACAAACTGTTCTCATTTAATCTTAACTAACTTAAGTAAAAAAAAAATCAGTGGGTGTTCATATGGAATGATACTTTGAGATAGTTACAATTGTAGATATTTTATATATATATATATATATATATATATATATATATATATATATATATATATATATATATATATATATATATATATATATATATATATATATATATATATATATATTTCAAAGAATAGACGTAATGCTTCTGAAGAGATTCTCATTTGTTTTTTGTATTGTTTGAAAATGAAAAGAACAGTGTGTATTATACAAAGAAATTGATTTTTTTTTTAATAATTTGGACAGTGGACTTATTTTGAAAGACCAAGCTTGGGTCCAAAATCAGTAATATATTGTAAATTGTATTATTGTTCAATCTTTAATATTTTCTGAAAAATTATTTTTTCAACATAATTTTTATGAAAAAGACAATTATTAAATAAAGTGAATAATCAGATCTTGAATTATGAAATTATTTGCACATTTTTTGTACTGCACACAATGTCTAAATCTCATGTTTAAAATAAATTTTATCGATATATGTCTAGAAAACCGTGTTATACATTCGCTAGCATCTGGCAAAAGTGAAAATCTAGATATTCTAGAATATACTGTATAATACACTCTCCCATTACTTTTGTACAAGGGGAGAAATAAAATGTCATTTTGTAACATGCTGTATACCAGCACGGACCTGGCGTGCCAGCTACTGGCGCAACAATTACTGGCAAATATCTGTGCCAGTGAGTGGCGAGGATGTGTATCATGGACTTGAATATTTTTATTACAGTACCCAACTGTGGTACATGATTTTAACCTGCGACTCCTTAAGTTTTATCAAGTGACTTGTAATATACACAGGGCGTGCTATTCATTGATATATGAAAATAAAAAAAAATTGTTATAGTATTATTACTTGCTTTTTTACAATCTGGTTAAGATATTTACAAAATATATTTTTGTATAATAATCGTAGTTTAGTTTTCTCTCAGTCTCAATATTTAGCACGCCTGTACGCTTCTTTTTTAAATATATTTAAGATTTTAGAATTGAATCAGCCTGTATTTGTATTATACTCCAGGGGACGACAAGTAATTGCAATCTTTTAGAGTATATAATATAAGAATGTGATTCAGTTCTAAAATGTGCTAGGTTAAGTTTTACTTTTCAAAATAAAAAAGAAATCTACTATGTTTTTTATTTTACTTAGCACCCTTGTTAAATAAAGGGGGTAAATTTTAGAAATAGCTCAAACTGTAATTTTATATATTGCTTTATCTTCATATAAGTAAAGAAATTAAGGTGAATAAGATAATTTCAAAGTAAAAGCAATCCCTTAAAGTGTGTTAAAACGTTTTTGGATTTAAATCATGACAATATATACAAACCACCGATTGATGCCATATTCTATATTTTTGCAACAATGAGATTTATATGATGTATCAGTTTCTATTTATTTGTAAAACAAATTGTTATAAAGCCTGGCCTAAATTTTGATCCCATGAATATTTTAGTTTAGTTTTTTTTTTGTTCCCAATTTTCAAGCAATGGCTCAAACTATGTCACACGAGGAGAAGACTTCTGGAATTTGACAAGTGCTTTAAATTTTGGAAATTACGGTTGTTTCGTCAATAGAAATTAGTTTAGGTTTAACTTTTTTTTAGGTGTCACGTGTGTTTTAACATTTTGGTTAAGTATTAATTTTGTCGTCCATGAATTTTAATTTACCTTTTTTTTTTTAAATTTAGATTGAAACAATTTTTTTTTGTACGTATAATTAATTGTAATTAGTGTAATGAAGATTATAATAGAATTGATAATTTTTGTTAATAAATCATGAAATCGATTGGTGTTGTTTTATTTAGCTCACCCCTGGACTATGATGGGCAGAATTTAAAAATTTAATTGTGGAGATGTTCATATATAATGACTATAAGGGAGAATAGATAGTGTTGAGTCCAGTTATTTTTTTTTGGGTGTTAGGTGTTAGGTGTGTGAGCAATGCCTCTAAGTCCTAACTGTTAACTGTAGGTTCAATTTGTCTATCCTGCTACATGCGGGAAACAGCGTGAAGCTGTTTTTTTTTAAATATTATATTTATTGATTAACTCTCTACCCTATTGCAATTAATTGCAAATAATGCTACCTTTATCAATGCAGTGGTGAATTTTTAAGTATTTTGTACAGTATAATTAGTTAGTTTAAGGAATAAATCGCGATTCTTGTATATTTTAACTTCCTCTGTGTACTTGTACTTTACTATTCTTACACGATATATAGAAATTTTCTTTTATTGTTTTATCAATTTATATTGGTTTACTGAAATATCATTAAATGAATGAGACTCATATCAATGTGGATATGTAAAATGCTATTAAAATTTGACAACTAGTAATATAAAATAACCAAACTCCTGGTACAGCGGCAAAGCGTCTGTCTGTAAATGTGACGGTTGTTGGCTTAGCATTGTCCCGGCATTGTTGCCAGGGTCCGCCTTCCGATTAAGCCTGTAAAGTGAAGTACTTTGTACGGTCTTCAGCATGCTCAGTGGTAAAAACATAAAATAAAATAACAATACTATTAATATAAATTATTATGGACATTTTTTAATATAGAAAAGAAAAATAGAGAGAGACTAATTTATACCCCCGGACGGGAATCGAACCCCAACCATCGCGTTTATATCGCGTATCACGCAGACCTGCTCTATGGTGACTTTAATAAACTTAATTAGATACAATAAAAATTGTCTAGATCCATTTCAGCCTGTTCTTTTTAATAAAAATTAAAAAAAAAACAGCATCTGAATATATATACATATATACTTATTTACAAATGTCAATGAACTATTCATTAGTTTGTTGTATGAACAAATATAACGTTTGATTCTAGTTTTTACAGTTATAAAGATGACTGACTGTTTGACTGTTGGAGTAATAAAGTGTAGCCCACGCGTTTTAATTCTAAATATTTAATTGCTTGCAAATATTATAGTTAGAGGGAACCACGTTTTTAGCATTCAGTTCTTATTTTCACATGACATGACACCTTGCTAGATCATTCTTGGAGACTGGATGTGGGGTGGAACCCGCTACCATCGGAATGTTATACCAACTTGACGCTGTTACCTAAATCTCACAGTGTTCTGATAGTGTACTGACTGGGAGGCTCCGTTTCTATTCCTTAGAGAAAGGTTGCTAAGGCTTCCTAATTGTCAGTCATTTATTTACTTATGTTCGAGCTATTTTATATTATTTCTTTATAATAAATAATAACCTGGAAGTAATTCGGCTGGAGGAACGGGAAATAATTCATATCTATAAGCCATTGTTCCCGTTTTTGTAGGAATTTTGTGAAATCTTTCAGCGCTCCCCTACACATCGCAAGGCGCATACACGAATTCAATTCTATATCAGTAATAAATATAATATAAAGAGTTTATAAGCAAATGGAAAATAATTTTAAAATTCATAGCGAACATTTCGAATTTTATTTTGAATGGCATTGATTCAAATGCCATTTCCAAGAATTTTTTTTTTTATCAGGAGACCTGGCTAGTGAAATGTGTCTACTTGCTTTACTAGCACTGTTATTTCATTTTCTTTGTCGGTAATGGCAAATTTGGAATAGATTGCGGTAATATATTTACTTAAAACACTTATCGAATAAATGAAAATGATTTACAACAGTCATCATTTAAAATAGATTTATTTGGATATTAGAGTTGACATATTTTCCAATATTAAGTGTATTTATTTATTAAAACAGTTTCTTGCAAAAGCCGAAACTGATTGGATATTCCCTTTAAGCCTGACCCCGCTCTTACACAGCAATAATAACAACAATAGAATGAAGTCCGCTGTGGCACAGCAGCACAGTATCTGATTGTAAGCGCGACGACTGTAGGTTTAATACCTACTCGGTGAGAATAAATTAATTTCATTTCCTTCTAGATCTAGGTCTAGGTTTACTCTGTCTACTTCGGTTACTACGGTTCCCTCTGCATATAGCAGGCTATGTGCGGGATACGGCGCGTAATTTAATTAATTTATTATGATTCCTTCCTTTGTACTATATTTTACTGTACTTGTACTATAAGAATTTCTTGCCAAATTTCACAACTCTAGTATCAAAATATTTAGCATACTTATATATACGATTTTTTTCACGTGGAGATTTCTATACAAGTTGCTGCAAAAACTAAGTATCGTTCATATTTTTTGGTTTAATTGACTCAGAAGTTTGATTTTTTAATTTTTTTTACCGATTTAATATCTTTACGAGATTTTGAGAAAATGGTCTTAACAAACAGACAGACAACAAACTGATCCCACAATGGTCACATTATTTCCTTTGAGATATAGAACCTTAAAAATAAAAAAAATACCAAATATTAGTATAGCGACCTTCAAGAAACTTTGCCTGTTGATCCAAGTCTTAAATATTGGTTTTAAATTCAATTATTATTGAGCGACGTTCAGAATAATGAAGTTAGCTTCTTAGCTTTGAAAGACAAAGTGTTTATTATTCTCTATTTTTTGCTTTGATAAAATAGTTTATTATAGCTTCCCGCAGTATCCCGCATATAGCAAGGTAGGCAGAGAGAATAGGGTTAAGACACTCCGTTGCCAACTCTCCGTCCAATTAAAGATATGCGTGTTAGCCGAACTCAATTTAATAACATAGAAATAACGCTATAGCACTAGAATTAAGAATCGAGATGTTTAACGTGTTAATAAACTGTTTTTTTTCGGTCTAAAAGCGATCTAGTTCGAAAGAACCAAATGTCAAGACACTACGCTCTACACTTTCTCCCAACTCGAAACATGGCGTGGTGAGTGACTGAACTAAACGTCGCGTGTTGTTTGAATAGAGCGGAGATATCCAGTAATTACTTTCAATTGTTGAAGGAGAATCAATTTTTTTTTTTCTTAAATTACGTTTAACATAATATGTAAAGAATGTTTAAAATAATATTTAAGCACTAAAAGCTTTGTAAGAACTTTTGAACTAAACAACTTTCAAATTATATGGACAACATTGTGTATAAGCTGACGAATAGTGATGTAGACGACTGACGACTGACGACTGACGGTTGAGATACATTTATAATATACGATTTTCTACACAATATTTTCTTTAAACATCACTATTTTATTAAATACACTATTGTATACCTATGTATTGTGGAATATATGTAATATTGATGCTTATGTGTGTGTGTATGTCTATATAACAAGATTATAGAAATTTGCATAATTTATATACAAATGTTATATCGTACTAGGTCCTACGTCCTACGTCGTGATAGGTATCACGAAACCATTTACCACTGAGCTTAGTGTGAGCATGTAACCGGTAACTCTTAAGGCCAAAATAAGGCCAAATAATTGACAAAACCGAGATAACAAGAAGACTATGAGACCGGTCATTGCGAGTGTATTGTCATTATTAATACAGTAGTAACTTTTGTGATATATGTATGTATATAATATATATGTTTATAATATATATGTTTATAAAGATGATTAATTCTCATATAAGTCTTAAGAGAAATAGATATAGGCTTAAATTGATTTCAATAATAATTATAAGTATATTATATACTACTTTAAAAGTTTAAATGTTAAAACATCGGCAAGTCAAAAATTACGTTAAAGTTGAAATAAAACTATATTAATTTTATAATTCAACTATTAGGTCGTCACATTCAAATTACAACTGCACCTCTTTTGCTCATATTTTTTTCTATATTTATTTGTCTAAGTTACTGTATTCGATGATATATGGTCAAGATAGCTGGAAGCGCCTGGATACGCATCCTTCGCGCGTCGTGGAACTCCTTGTATGTGACCTGGGTCCAGCACTAGGTGGTTGAAAGCTGTTGAAAACGATGATTTAATATATAAATTCGTTAACAGTAACCGCTATTGGTGTAAATAAAATTTTATCTATGTTTTTAAAATAATAAAATATCGCATCGTGCCCATGACACGTGAATGTAAACGGTATACTCACAATTCTCAACAAGGTATGACTATTACATAAAATAATTGCCAGTCGGTGTTGGTCTGTCGTTGGAGGAACACGTGCCCACTAAAGGTGAGCGGAGCTTTGCTTAAGTACGTAACTTTGCTTTGTTTATTTACTTTTGCAGGGCAGGAGGAGAATGTCTAGTGTTAAGACACTCCGTTCCCAGCTTGTGGGTATTTTAGTTCGATCTAAAAAATCTATTGAGTACAACATCGCTTTTTCTTTAATCGGATAAGGAAAACCGAAAAATATTACCCCAAGAGGGATGTGAATCCGCAACTAACTAAAATAAAATTAAATAATAAATGCATTTTATATAAAACTATTTCTATTTTGTTAAGGTCAAACCTTGTTTTCCCGGCATAAGCTCACAATTAATTTTTATTTAATATTATATAAAAAAGAACGTTATGTACAATGCCCTATTTGACCTGAGAAAGCTTCGAGAAAGCTACTCTTACTTCCCTCCCCAAGGAAACTGAATGGGCCAAAGTACAGTTTTCTTTATTCAGAATTAATATATATATATATATATATATATATATATATATATATATATATATATATATATATATATATATATATATATATATATATATATATATATATATATATATATATATATATATATATATATATATATGTAAATATATATATATATATATATATATATATATATATATATATATATATATATATATATATATATATATATATTTAGATACTAGATTTATAGTATAGTCCAAATATGACTTTAAAAAATAAAAATATAATAAATAAAATAAATATAATAAAATTTCGTAGAAATGTTAATATTTTTAGAGTTCTGTATCTTGAAACGTCATTGTCAAGCAAATGTCCGTCTGTCAAATGTTTAGTGCGCGAGTCCGACTCACGTTTGATCAATATTATATTTAATACTAAATTTTAATATTATTATTATTATTTATATTTACTTTTACCTGATCCCGCATATAGCAGGGTAGGCGGAGGGACCCGTAGGTAGAGGGGACCTAGTGTTAAGACACTCCGTTCCTCACTTCCCACCATTCCAGGCATTGCATTTTAATATGCATGTTATTTGTAATATTCCAAAAAAGCATTAATAAAATAAATGTATAATGTATAATTGTATTTTAGTATATATACAATATAGTACGGCTATAATTTTTAGAGGCTACCACGGTGGTAGCGCGTTCGATCTTCATTCAGTTAATGTTTTTTTCTCATTTGCCCGCGCTAGCAAAACAAAGCGCCGAGCGCGGCGTTGAGTTCCGCCACCCAAGGCGCAATGCCTGGAAGGCCTAAGCTGGAGAGTCTTGACTTGATTTTTTTTAATTTTCAATTCTTGTAGCTATAACGTTATATTTATATGTTTATTAAGTAATATGATAATGTAGTAAAATAATTCAGTAATATGATTTAAATAATTTTGGAGAAAGTTAATATCAATTATAAAATAACGAGTACATTTTATAAAATATTTTTCATATAATTTAAGTAAACCATTTTTTTAACACTTGCCCATATCCCTTCATCACTTTCACCTTCAGCTTCACGCTGTATTCTCCATATAGCAGGGTAGACAGAGAGAGCTAGTGGCAAAACACTCCGTTTATCGTTTTCTGGTTATATTCGAACTATAATGTGTAATGCGGCGGAATTTAAAACCGCTTTATCCTCGTGGGTTTATTATACCTAATTAATTTAGATTCAGATTTTACTTAATTAAAGTATAGTCATGAGTCCGTCGTGGTGCAGTGCCAGAACGACTATGGGATCGTGTGACGAGTCGATTCAAAGGTTTGATTCCCACTCGGTTGTATGTGATTATTTCATTTCCTCGCTCTGGTTAGAAGACAAAACGCGGCGTTTAAATCCGCCACTTAACACTCAATGTTTTAGAATTGGCCGGAAAATGTGGAACGGAGTGTTTTAACACCACCCACTAAGTTCCTTATATCTACTTTGCTATATGCGGGATATAGCGTGAAGCTAGTTTTTTTTAAATATACCTATATTTTGTCATCATTGTTTAAAATTTTACTCTATAGTATTCTCTATCCAATATCGTCTTAGACTGAAAAAGTGTAAAACCCATAGTGTAATTCGAACCCACGACCCATGTGTCCGGTCCCGCGTCCCAGCTACACTATACCAACGTCATTATTAAGCAACATCATAAATTTAGTTTCATTGAGTGTATCAAATTTAGATTAAAGTGTTGATATTAATCAATACCTACGTAACTAAGTGTTGACTCAATACTTGTATAGCCAGAGCTCTTTGCTCTTAGCCGTTTTATACACGAGGGGGGTCTTCTTAAATGGATGTTAGTTTGCTAGTTTGTATTTACCTGTACATATTACGTGTAAAGCGTAAGTGCTAAATGAAATTAGATTATATATTGAAGTTGTGACGTCACGATTGGTGCCTGTACAGTCATACGCGATGATGTTAAGTTCAATTCCAACTTGGGGGGTGTTATGCATTTATATCATTTATATCCAGTCTTATGTCAAAATACAAGCTAATATATAGTTTTAGGAACTAAAAGTGATAAATATAAAAAAATGGCCTTGACAGACGGACGGACAGACAACAAAGCGAGGACCACTTAATAAGAGTTCCGTCTTCCTTTTGAGGTACGTAACCCTAAAAATAGAACTTTCACAATATTCTCTCTCAATAGATACTCTTTATACAAGTGTGAATTAAAAAAAAAAACTTGAATAAAGCGCTAAGAAAAACGTACAATTATTTAGTATAGGTGCCTTTTTTGGCTCAAGACAATGCTTGTCTTCGTGTGAGGTATGACTGTGAAGACCACAGCCCACATTGTTCAGGAACTTGTGCATGACAGCATTTGATGAAGCGTCATCATGTTTTTGTTCATATATAGCTAGCGATCCGTTCGCAGTTTCGCTCGCTTGATTTATGTTCTCACATTTACTCTTATTTTTAGGATTTTAATTTTTCTCCTTTAGTACTATTTTGTTTATAAAAAAATTAAATTTATACGCAATATTTTATCTGAGCTTTTCGGTATAAAGTTTTTTAAATGCTCCTCCACAGCCTCCTCTATCCTCTAGTGAAAGTTTCATACAACTTCAGAGATTAATTAGCCGGATCAAACAGAAAGATGGACATATATAAAAGTTTTAGTAACATATAAATACATATACACTATATATACATATATACATACTCGAAAAGCTCAGTTATTTTAAAATCACAAACAAGCGGACACTTTCAGATTTTTACTTACATACCTATAAAAATTCTATTATATCGCAAATTTTACGCATACAAAAATATAACTTGTAAATAATACTTTACTGTTTAATTTAATTATTGTATTTATTATCTATAGACGGTCAAAATTTGAACCCTCTATAGATAATAAATACACGAGAACACAGCTACACTGCTACAGAGCCTAGAGGGCTATAATACAATTGTTTGTAAGTAATTCACATTTAAACTAGCTGTCGGTAACGTTTCTGTTGTGAAAGTGAATCGTGACGCGGCGACAAGTTCAATATCACAATGCCATTTAAAAGTAGCTTATGTAAATAAGTATTATTAATAAGTGTATTTAGGACATGGACTAGGCCAGAGAGAGGATGTGTGAGGATGTGTGAGGATATGTGAGGATGAGTGAGGATGTGCGAGGATATGGGTGTGAGAAGTGGAATCGCCTCGTTGAATAGTCCACCATTTATCAATTCCCTCTACAGTTCCTTATTTTTTTTTATAAGAGAAGTTGTCTTTTTCCTAGCCTTTAGTTTATTGGTGTGATGAAAATCATTACAAAACCCCTCCGGTGCTTTTTAGGGTACCGTATCTCAAAAAAAAAATGGCACCCTTAAAGGATCACTCTGTTATCGTGTCTACTGTCTATATGCTGTGTGTCCGTCTGTCTAGAACATTTTCTCTGAATTGCGTGGTGGTTTTAAGCTGAAATTAATATAAAATATTCAGATCAGTGGTCTAGTTAAAAAACAGGAAATATTAAGTCGAGTGAAAATTTTGCAATTAGTTGCCACTTACAGTACAAACAAAGGAAGAAGAAAATCTATTACAAACATATCTATACTTCGTTTCATTCAAAAACAGCGAATACGAACGCAAATTAAAGTTTGTCAATTTTTATAAGTTTAATTTTCCTCTATTTATGAAATTGGCATAATTCACACTTGGCCGATATTTTTTACATTTGCAGTCGCCATTGCAAATAAAAAATATATAGGCTACGTCGCAATTCTAACGATTTCAACGATCTGTCTTAAAGAAATGGACATACATACATACATACATACATAACCTTCTCTCATACATCTCTTTCTTACGCAGTCGAGTAATAAATAATATTCCCAATAAATATGTCGAAGCTCTGTATTAAATTGTTACTGAAACGTTCGTTGAACTCGTTCCTAACAGTAACTAACAGTACAGCAACTACTAACAGTCTGGTACTGTTGTCCGGGCATATTATTATTTATTATAATGCCATAATAGCTATTGGCTACGGACGTTGTGTGTTGCCTATTAAAACTAATCTTGAATGCTTAATAATATATTTAAGTGTTGTTTATATATATATATATATATATATATATATATATATATATATATATATATATATATATATATATATATATATATATATATATATATATATATATATATATATATATATATATATTGGGATCTATTATACTCTCTTTGTGATGAATTTATTAAGACTTCAATTCCAGTTTGTAAGTTTAACACGTTTTTACTAGCTTGATATGTATGTATGTATACATGTATGTATGTGTGTATGTATATATGTATGTATGTGTATCTATGTATGTGTGTATGTATGTATATGTATATATGTATGTATATTTCTAACGGAAACTTTGAACATGATTTTGGCCGACATTTGCATACAATCGAGGAACGATGATAATGCAATAATTTTAATAATAATTTAATT
The DNA here is from genome assembly GCA_037127375.1 of Dione juno. Classification (NCBI taxonomy): domain Eukaryota; kingdom Metazoa; phylum Arthropoda; class Insecta; order Lepidoptera; family Nymphalidae; genus Dione; species Dione juno. The sequence continues at coordinate 7,045,815 of JAXRJS010000014.1, forward strand.
TAAATTAACAGTTAAATCCAAAATTCAACTAAAACATTAATATAGTTTAAAAATACAAAAGAAAGTATTGTTTTATGAAAATGTTACAAAAAAAAAAAATTCATAATTTGAATTAAGAATACTGTAAGTAACAAAAGAATATTTTTTACTCAAAATAAGTATCAAAAGTGGTGTCAAAAAGTTATAAATTAAAGCATTTGATATCATAAAAAGCCCACAGTGTTACTTACGATAGATTGTTTTTTTTTTTTTTTATTTTCTACTATTTTTATTAAAATTTAAGTTCTAATTTTTAATTCGGTTTTCATAAAACCATATTTTATTTGCTTTTCGAACTATTATTTTTATATGTATTATGTGCATATATAAAGAAATACTATATATAAATATATTATATATAAATATATAATTTCTCCTTTATATTTCTTCTATTTAACAGCTAACAAACATAACAATTCTTAAATAAGTGTATCGGTTATGCATTTGGCCATTATTCATGGCTTTTAGCGCTAAAAAAATAATAATACACTGGGACGTACACCACAATGGCCGAATTCGTTCTTTTACAGTTTAAAAAAAAAATAACAAGAATAACCTATAAAACAATTTAGTAGAATATAAAATTAAAACTCTTATTATTTTATTAAATACAATAATATTTTCAGCAAATAAATATTAATTGTTTGACCGTAATGTGGTTTTTGTCCAGGATCTGCTCTTGTAAGAAGATAGAGCGCGGCGTTAAGCTCCACCATTTAACACGTAGTGTCTCCGATTGGGACGATACGGAGTGTCTTAACATAAAGCTCTCTGCATGAATATCTATCTTTCTCTCTCTCTCTTTGCATAATTCTGTATCGAGGTCAAAATTTAAATTAGTTTGCATTAATATATGTGTTTACTTTAACAAAATTTTAAGTATAAATTAAATAATAACAATATAGATTAGTTTTAAAATTGTAAGAATTATTCGACAGGACACACGAAGTGCTTATAGCGCGGATCCATCGTCGTTCGGTAAGACAGGGCGGGGCTTCCCAGCCAAGTCACGCCACCACTCAAGCCAAGCCACCACTAAAGTGACATCTTATATAGCACTTATATGTTCATATTATTACTGTAAATAACAGAAGCTAATTGGACATAATATAAATATATTATTTAAAATTAATACATGTATACAAATATATAATTTTAAGGGAAAAAACGAAAATTATGACAATTTGAGAACGAGTTCCACCAGATCAATTGATGGACTGAGAACGGGGAATGGTTTCTTGCGCCTGTTCTTCTCAGGCCTGAGGTATTAGCTTTGGTGAACTGGTTGTTGACGTTTAAAAAAAATGAATCATGTATTCTTATTTTGAATTAAATTATTTGCATTTGAATTTGAACTTGAACAATACATTATCTCTACCTATGCTGTTATTTGCAAAAAAATATTAGTTATTAAGTTATAAGGAAAAACGTGACGCTCAAAAATAATTAAAAATAATATATTTCATATAAACATTTTACGCTCAATCATATTTAAATTTTTAAATATCAACGGGCGAAGCCTGTTTCGGATGGGACCGTTGCATTTTTTTAAAAATAAAATTATTGGCAGATCTCGCGCTTATTATGTCATAGTTATGAATAAAAAAGGTAAGCTATTATACCAGAATGATATCATCAGCAAAATTG
>JAXRJS010000014.1:7052500-7057500 GCA_037127375.1 Dione juno
TCGATAATTTCTGAGATTAGACCGTTCAACCAGACATTCTTCAGCTTTATAATATTGAAAAAATATACAAGTATAGCTAGACTAGACGCCTAGTAACTATAATTTAAACAATTTTCGTGTTCAGTCAGGCATACGTAAGTTACGTCATTGAAAATTGCTTTTATGTTTGTTGAGTAATAGGTTCATACTCATTTTACTAACAAAAATATGTCGTTGGTTAATAATTTTGTAGCTACTCGTTCATAACAAGTAAGATAGAGAGAAATATGACACTCCGCTCTCTTGTCTTTCTTTATCGCGACGATTGTGGGTTCGATTCCCACTTGGGGGAATGACTTGTTCAATTTCCTCGCTCTGTTAAGAGGGTGAAGAGCGGCGTTGAGTTTCGCTACTCAATTCACAAGGCTATGGTGCGAGAGGTACGGAGTGTCTTAACACTAGGTTCCCTCTGTCTACCCTGCTATATTATATATACAGTGTTATTTTTTTAATTTAAACAAAGTCAATATGACAATAAATTAATTCGTTCTACATCGCCTTAAGCTATATTATTGTATTCAAAGATATGGCCCGTTTATGATATTAATGTGAATATTTTACATATATTGAATATTGAATTAATATATATTTGCATTGCACCGGCCGCCATTTGCGTCAGTCGCTTTACCAGTGCCTGTGGTACAGACGTGGCCGGAGGTGGGTAGGTGTATTCCTTTTAGTTCTTAATATTAAATATTGTTGGTAGATGATCTATGTTTTTTAAAATTGTGTTAAATTAATTATACTTTCGCCATAAGAAAATAATTTTTTTTAGAAGTTTTTTTTTTTTTTTTTATTAAAGTTAAAAATAAATTTATGACTATTCAGGAGATAGTATATCACCTTCCTTTCATCTAAATTTAAGTAAAATTTTAGCATTTTTTTTTTAGTTTTGGTTTAAAGTCGTAATGTAAACCGTATGCCTCAATGATTCACTCAATTTGTAATAATTTTTGGCATAAGCAAGAGTTTTTTTTTTAAGAATCTTTTAAGTTTGCCAATAACATATTTTTGTTAAGATTTATTCAACAGCTAAGATTTATTTATACAGCTCACATTTATTCAGAAAAAACAGAGAATATGAGAATATATAATGATACGTGTTTTTTTTTTATATTGCTAAACTGTTTTCTGAGTAACAAAATATTATGTCAGAAAACGCCATCAGGAGCCATGAAGCTGTGACTGACTGTAAACGCGACGGTTGTGGGTTCGATTCCCGAATGACTTACTAACTTTACTTAACTGATGAATAATTTCTCTGCTTTGGTAGACTGTGGGATACAGTGTGAAGCTTCACAAAGAAAGATTTATCGTCAGTCTCCTTTTCCTCCAGATACCACAATGGGATGGCACACCGCCTTCATGCTGCTGGCTGCAGTCCAGCTCAGCGCCCAGTACCTCCTGCCCGGCGATGTGACCCCCTCTCACTATAACCTGAGATTGGCATACGACATAGATCCGATCAGTAACTTCAGTTTTTTTGGAGTTGCTGATATTTTGGTAAGTTTAGTTTAATTTATATGTACGTTATATGAAATTACATTGTACATGTTCAGTATACTCATATTTACTCAATTTTTTTTTTCTAATTTAAAAGTAGCCTAAGTCATTCCTTATTACAATAGCTATCAGTCAGTGGAAGTCTCGTCAAAATCGGTCCAGCCGTTTGTTTGAGAGATTAGCCGGAACAAACACACAGACAGAAAAAACTGTTATTGTGGTATATGTAGCGTATATATATTATATATACTTATATGCATGTAGTCAAAAACACTCCAATTATTATATATTATATATATATACATATATATATATATACTAAATTAATATGTAGGTACTACGTGGTAGTATATCGTAGTACTTGTCCACATGCTTATAATTGATTTTTTTTTAATAATACTTACTGCAAGCGTTTTATGTTGGATGTCGTACAAGATTTTCCACTTTCCTCAAGTCCGCTTGAAGTTGGACGAGTTCATGAGACAGTTCCATAAATATAATATTTATTGTAATACTACTTTTTAGTACTAGCGACCTGTTCCCAGATTCGCGCTAGAGGATCGATTTTTTTTAAATTTAATCTAATGTAAGAGAGTGAATTGTGCATATAAGTTTTTATTTTTTAATTTCTGACTATGGTAAATAATGAAGAATGTACATAAATGACGATAGTAATTTTATATGAAAAGATTTATATGAGCTTGGACTTTACCACGAGTAATCTAGATCGCGCCGAAATTCTAGGACAAAATATAGCCTATATATATATATATATATTGCTACACAAGCTCCTCTATTTTCTAGTGAAAGTGAGATTAAATTCAGTTTAGATAGACAGAAGAAAATAAAAAAAAATTTCTTTGTGTTATATTAACGTGTAAGTAAATACGAGTACATGCATGCGGAAAACAGTTTTATTCCAATTTCATGAATATATGTAGGAATTTGAGGTCATCGTGGCGCAAGGACAGTCTGATTGTAAACACAATGACCCATTTTTTTTTAATTTTCTCCTCTGCAACATGCGGCATTGAGTTCCGCAACTTAACGTGTTGTAGTGTCCGACCGAAAGTTCAGTTTCGGTTTCGGTTTCGGTTGAGTTTCGGCAAAAAAAATGAGTTTCGGTTTAGTTTCGGTTTCGGTGGAAAACCTGTCTAAACTACGACCGAAACCGAAACTGCAATCGTGAGTTGCCGCGCTGTTCTCGGTCATGATCGGTGTGGAATTTCTAATCGTGTCGTGACTTGTTTGTGTTCGCAATGCGTTTTGTTTGTTGTGAGTTTTCATATGTTTTGGTTTTAAATTAAATAAGCTTTATCGTGTGATATAGTATGAGTTAGAGTATGTAGTAAGCATCGAAAAAATAGAAATAGAATTCTCTCTTGCCAAATGATTGTTATATGCTAAGGAGATGCTAACAATTGTAGGTATATTGTAAGTGTGACTTAATTTTTTTTCTTTCGAATCACTTTTGTCTATGAAAAATTATGAATAACGTTTATATAGAAATTAAAGTTATCGTTTTATATGCAATATTTTTTCTCAGTGGAGGGGGGAGGTACTGCGGGAATGCCGGGTTAAAATTAGCTTATATTATTTGGTTCACAACTTCATCTATCTTAAAGTGTGAGTTTCATACAAATAAGTCCATATAAAATAAAGAACTAAAATATTTGTGTTTCATTATAGGTATATTAATATTATTTTCAAATCACAAACAGACACTTCAATTTTAATTGTATTAGTTATAATATTAATATTTTGTATACATATTAAAGCCACCATGGCACAGTGAGTGGGGCAGCGTTTGACTTAAAGCGAGGGTGGTGGGTTCCAAGGGCTAATATTTTTCAATTGCGGCAATTGGACGTTACGTCACAGCTTTACACGTAGCAGAGTAGGCAGAGGGAACTTACTGTCAAAACTCTCCGTTCCGTACTTTCCACCCAATGTTGGAGATATGTGTTGAATGCGTGGATAAATGAAAATAATTAATTAAAATATATTTTTATTATTTTTTAAATATAACACACTAAGGATAGAAAAATACTTGAAGAAAACATAAATTTGAACGCAGCGGGATTTGAACCCGCGCTCAGACCTGTACCTGTAAAATTACTTATTTGTTTCTAATGCCATCATTGAGTTTGAATGCAGCAATTCCATTAAACGTAAAATCCTTAAGCAAATAATTATTTTCTTAACTATGTATTGTATATATTTTATGGTAAAATTAAAAAAAAAAAAACCATCTAATTAGCCAGAAGTGGTTACTTTAAGTTATTTAAAGTTTTTTATTATTGCTTTAATATATTTTGAATTACTTTTGGTTTAGTTCGCTGTATAATGATTATTTATATGTTCCAATTTTATTAGGGACTATAAATATACAAACATATTAAATATTATAATATATAAATAAGCTAGTGGACGCCCTGATCCTGTGTGATCCTTGGACCGCTATCCTTTTTCATTGAGATTCTTGAGATTGTATTCCACAAATTAGATTTCACGTGACACTAATTACTCGTAGCCTGTCTATTTTGGTCTTAAATTAGACAAACAGACGGACAAAATTAAAAAAAATTAAAATATATTCTGTCAGTTTTTACAGCTCCTGTATAATTGTTTTTTTGTAAAAATATTCACAACTATATATAAATAATAATTCGTTTTTCGTATAACGATTTTTAAATATATAAATATAATATAAAAATTACACATATACATTTTTTTACTGTATTATTATAGTATACATAAATAAACAGAGTATGTAAATAAATGAATGCATTAATTTAATAATTAATAAAGGAGATATATATAGAGGGAATGTATAACTATATTCTTATTAATAATATGATCAGAGTACATGTGATGCCCGTTAAGGGTTTAGGGGTTATTTCAGTATATTTTTAATTTTTTTTTAATTTTTTTTTTAATTATTAATAATGTTTATTTTTAGTTTCTCCATATACCGCGATAATTGGGTATTAATCTAGTATTGAAACTGATTATAGTCACTGTACCACGATGCTTGTAATTTAGATAAGAGCATATCAGCTCAGCTAGTATTTACGCTATCGATGAACGATTATAAATAAATACTTAATATTGTGGTCGCGTTGTAGCATATAATTGTATTCGTAGTAAAGTATGGCCGTTGCACAGAATTTTCCACTATTTATACTAACGTAATCCGCGACTTTGTTCGCCTGAGTGATATTTATTTACAGGTTATGCTTATTTTTGTGTTTAAACTGTGGCAATTTATTCTCCACCTTCCGCCAAAATTGTCCAATTATATAATAATAAATAATAAATAATAATAATAATAATGATTTATTTCGTAAAATCGCTGTAGTACAATATGATGGACATTACAATGTAAATAAAAAAAAAAAGCAAAAAAAAACAAAACACTAGGCACACTACAACAATTGGTTGAGGAAGAGGCACCT
>JAXRJS010000014.1:7062500-7087500 GCA_037127375.1 Dione juno
GGGGGTCCTCCAGATTTTTTCCCTGACCTTCCCAGTATATTCGACAATGTATTCTCGAAGGTCCACCAAGGTAGGAGACCTTGGTGGACCTCTATCTCTCATACCACTCACTCTTGCATATTATAGATTTTTTTACCATTGTTTTATAGTTCTATTTATACACGTGCCCAAACCATCTACCATAAACTGTTATATAAATATTTTTTTAATTTAGATTATCCTTATCATAACAATGTATGCGGATGAGTCAATGATGGAATTAATTGTTGAATATGAAATTTTTATCTCGAGTGTCTCTCGTTGATATTTATCGTGCCATATTCCATTTTAAGTATAAAATGACGTGATGAATATATATATATATATATATATATATATATATATATATATATATATATATATATATATATATATATATATATATATATATACATATATATACATATATATACATATATACATACATATATACATATATACATATATATACATCTGATCTGGCCATCGTGAACACTTTCTTCCAGAAGAAACCTCAGCACCTTATAACGTATAAGAACGGGTCCCACTCAACTCAAATTGATTATTTGCTGACTAGACGGTGTCATACAGGCAGGGTGACAAACTGTAAGGTCATTCCCGGCGAAAGCCTGACGGCCCAACATCGCCTCCTTGTCATGGACTATAATGTTACCCCGAAAAAGAAAGTAGCCGAGAAACGCAAGCCTAGACTTAAGTGGTGGTTGTTGAATGGGCCGATGCAGACCGACTTCTTGGCGGAGGTGGAGAGTCAGAATCTACTGACTAACACCGAGACCGCTCAGACTGCATGGGATCGAGCTCATTCAGCAATCATTGCGGCGGGCAAGCGAGTTCTTGGTGTTACTAAGGGTGGGCGTGTCATCGACAGGGAGACATGGTGGTGGAATGACCAGGTGCAGGGGGTGATTCAGGAAAAGAAGGCTGCGTTTAAAGAGTGGCAGCATTCCAACTCTCCTGAAGACAGACTGGAGTACATTGCAGCGAAACGGGCCAGCAAAAGAGCTGTAGCCAGAGCCCGCAGAGAAAGTTTGTCGCCATTGTACGATAAACTTGAAACTGCGGAGGGGCAGAAGCTCATATACAAACTGGCTCGTGCTCGAGATAAAGCGACGCAGGATATTACAAAATGTCTTTGCGTCAGAGATTCTCGGGGCACGTTGCTATGTAGTCATGCCTCTGTGAAGGAAAGATGGAGAAGCTACTTTAAGGAGCTGCTGAACACTCAGCAGTCTTGTAGTCTTCCTCCTGAATTATCTCCTAACCTCGGACTTGTTGCTCCAATACCCGTGACGAAACTCGTAATTGTCTTCGACGCATGAAGAACGGAAAAGCGGTAGGACCTCACGACATCCCAATCGAGGCGTGGAAATCGTTGGGCTCTCTTGGTGTGCTTATACTTACTGACCTGTTTAACCGTATCTTGAATACTGGAAAGATGCCACATCAGTGGCGGCAGAGCTTTATTATCCCTATTTACAAAGGAAGGGGCAGTGTTCAAGATTGCGGTAGTTATAGGGGCATTAAGATTATGAGCCACACCATGAAGCTCTTCGAGCGCATGATCGGCCTCAGGCTCCGCCAAGAATGTACTGTCTCTGAGTCTCAGTATGGGTTTCAACCAGGATCAGGCACTATGATGCCATTTTTGCCCTCAGAACTTTGATGGAGGCTTACAGGGAAAAAAGGAGAGCTCTGCATGTGGCCTTTTTGGACCTGCAGAAGGCCTTTGACTGTGGGCCACGTCAGTGTATCTGGTGGGCATTGCGATCCAAGGGGATCCCTGAAGCCTATATTGAGGTTATCAGAGATATGTACAACGACTCCGCTTCAGTGGTTAGGACCGCTGTTGGCGACACCAAGCCCTTCCCGGTTACAGTAGGGGTTCACCAGGGCTCAGCTCTTAGTCCGTTCTTATTCAATGTAGTGCTGGATACTGTCTCGGCTGACATCCAATGCCAGCCTCCGTGGCTGATGATGTATGCCGATGACATAGTACTCATCGATGAGAACCGACTGATGCTGGAGCGTAAAGTGAACGCCTGGAAGGGTGGTCTCAAACTGAATGTGTCGAAGACCGAGTACATGGCTTGTGGGAGCCCGGACTCGAGCACCATCCATATCGGGCCTGAGCCAGCCGTTAGGTCGGAGAAGTTCAGGTACCTTGGAGCCGTTATGCATGAGTCTGGAGGCATCGACCACGACATCCATGCCCGTATAAACGCTGCCTGGGCCAAATGGCGGGAGGTCACTGGTGTAGTCTGCGATAGCAGAATACCGCCCAAGCTCAAGGGACTGATATACAAGAGCATTATCCGACCTGTTCTTATATACGGCAGCGAATGTTGGCCAACATTATCTCGGCACACTCAGGAGCTTCACGTCACGGAGATGAAGATGCTGAGATGGATGTGTGGCGTGACGCGGTCCGACCGCATACGCAACACATTCATTCGAGGTAGTCTTGGGGTCCGTGACGTAGTGGATAAGCTCCAAGAGCGTCGCCTGAGATGGTATGGCCATGTTATGCGCCGATCTGAGAACTGTGTCGGAAGGAAGTGCCTTGACATGTCTGTCCCTGGAGTTAGACCACCCGGACGCCCAAGGAAGCGATGGCTGGATGTCGTGACACAAGACATGAGAGCCAATAAATTATCCACTGAGGATGTTAAAGACCGTGCAAAGTGGAGTAGGCTCAGTCGGAAGGCAGACCCTGGCAAAAGCCGGGACTAATGCCAAGAAGAAGAAGAAGATATACATATATATACATATATATACATATATATATATATATATATATATATATATATATATATATATATATATATATATATATATATATATATATATATATATATATATATATATATATATATATATATATATATATATATATATATATATATATATATAGATATATATATATATACGTTTGACCTTGCGATTTGGGGTCATAGCTCAACTACGCGTACTGTAGCAAAAACGGGGCCATGAAAATTGTTCTTTCCCCGTAATGGAAATCGAATCCACACCCCTCGCGCTTATAGTGAGGCGCTTTGTAAAATATGCAAAGGTCCATTATTACCCAAATAAAGTAATTAATAATTAAAATCATCGTACAAGATGTGATAGGGACGGGTATCGGATCCAAACCGCCGTTCAATAATTGACCCCTACAAATTACAATAATATATTTGATATATAATTTATTGAAGAATTCTATGATTGCGGGTTCGATTCCTTCGCTCAGAGTAATTAATTATTTCATTTTTTCCCTCTTGTAAGCAATCGAGAGGACACGCAATATTCCGATAATTGAAATTGAAGTTGAAGTAAAAAAGAGCAGAGTGCTTGAACACTAGGTCCTCTTTATCCCTCTGTATGTACGAAGTACTTGAAGCTATTTATTTTATTTTCATTTATAAAATTTAACACATGTTCTAATATAAGATTTTATTGTTTTTTGCAGTTAACAGCTGTGCGGAATACACAGAAGATTGTACTACACGCCCAGGACTTTTCAATAGTGGAAAATAAAGTGTCATTGGTTGGCCAAAGTTCGTCTCCCAGAGTGAATAATATCGAAGTAAATGATACTGTGAACTTCTTAATTATCTCACTTAGCGAGGAGTTAAAGGAAAATGAGAAATATACACTGACTATACCGTTCTATGGTAACCTGGTGAAAGGCCTCGATGGCGCTTACATCAGTACCTACACTGATAACACCAGTAAGAAGACTGAGTAAGTGTGCTATTGGTTTAAATTTAATGTAGCATATACAGGCTTAAAGTAGGTACCTATTGGAAATCTAGTAGAGTAAGTGACGCTTTTATTTACTTACTGACTCTGACTGACTGACTAGCGTGACTCACTCATTGTCACATTTCACAGTTATTTAAACGCTTTTCGTATTTTATATATGTCAGGATAATTTGTATACTACAATAATATATACAATTATCTACAATAATACAAATCATATTTTGTATAGTAGGGATACAAATTTTGAAATACTGTAATGAGTTTCCTATTTGTATAATTTAAAATTTAACTACTTTTCACATCAATACTTAAAGAAAAAAATATAAAAATTTGAACGCAGCGGGATTCGAACCCACGCCTCATGTTTGCCGTCCAAGCGCTCTGACCACTAAGCCATGCTGCGTCGAAATTCTTATATGCTATATACAACTTATTACTTTGTTAGCACACTCAAAAATCCTTTATCCTAAAGAAACCTTAGTGTGGATTAATACTTAAAAAAATCAATATAATACATTTTACACGGTCATAACACACGTTTTTAGTAACTGTGGTACCTAACCCTAACCACAGGTACATTGAGCTATAGTCAAATGATGAATATAGTTCAATTTTTAACCTATAGTTCCTGAGGTCGGCGCGTTCAAACAAACACTCACTTTTCAGATACTTAATCTCAACTCAATTTGAGGCAATATCAGCCCGCAAGGCGTTCCCCTGCTTCGACGAACCTATATATAAGGCGACCTATTCTATTAACATCGCCCATCAAAAGGAATATACCGCTGTTTCCAACATGCCGCTGTTGTCTTCAAGTAATAATAAGTAAGTAGTTAAATTTATAAGATGCTAATCTCGGTTTTGTGATGGATTAAAAAGTTCGGCGTTGAGTTTCGCCTCTAAATAACAAAAACGGAGTGTCTTGACGGTGGCTTCTCTTGGCTTAGACTGCTGACTTTCTCTTGGCTTCCCTTGGCTTAGACTGCTGAAAAAAATTGTTGAAATATATAGAACGGAGAAATATGTCACTAATAAAATGTACGGGTTACGTTTCTTTAATAATGAAATGCAGCCGTGGTGGGTCTTAGAGGTGCCGATAATAATTGTATTACACGTTTTACAGCGCCATGGAGGATTTCTGGTCGTGGGAGACGATTGGCAAGAAGTTTCAGTAAGTTAGCTTTTTAATATATTTTTTATATGACAAAAGCTTACAAATTTATCAGTTAAGTATACTAAAACTAGAAGAAGTTGATTTATTTATATGGAGAAGAGTTGTTTTATATATTATAGTCCAAGCTCGTCTATCCAATCGAGACTATCCTATTATATGTATTGTATGAGAATATTAAAAAATGTACACTTTAAAACCTCTCTTTTGTATATTCAGTCTTATAGAGTATTTCTCAGAGCCTTTCGTATATTAATCGAGTTTCTATTGTATAATAAATGCCATTTTGTACAAGTAAAGTACTACTAGTAATATTTCTACGTGTATTCCAGAAAGGTACAATCATTGTTCGTGTGGGATCAGTTCTACAAGTCGGTCCCGATGTCGACTTACCTGGTCGCGTACGTCGTCTCCACCTTCTCCTACGTTGAGAGTCCACCAGAACTGTCTAAAACTAAGTTCAAGATCTGGGCCAGGAGTGATGCTATCGATCAGGTTAGTCAGACTATTTCACTATTGCCGTGTGATATTCTTTTTAGTTTATGTGGTTAATTCTATCTATAATAATCTTTATTATGGTATATAATACGTATTTATTTTATAGAATTTATGAAATCAGTGCTATATTTTATTTTATGTAGATTTTGGTATAGTATATATTTTTTTAAAGTGTGTTACCACACCAAGGAAAGAATTTCTTCTTTGTCTGCACTCTTAGATCCCGTTACAATGAATTTTTTATGTTTTCTACAGAAATATTGGACTAATCTTTACCCATCTTGAATACCATCTGTTCGTATAGTTTCTAATAGTACCTACAGTACGCCTAAGCACGTCGTAAAAACAAGCATTATACCATTGATTTCGGAGTATTTACATCTTGTAAGAACAAAATCTCTCATTCCAGACATCCTACGCCGCCCAAATTGGTCCCAAAGTGCTGTCCCACTTCGAGAAGTGGTTCAACGTGTCCTTCCCCCTCCCTAAGCAGGATATGATCGCTATCCCGGACTTCGCGGCCGGCGCTATGGAGAACTGGGGACTGATAACGTACAGGGAAACCGCTTTGCTCTATGATAAGAAGGAGTCTTCGTTTTTGAATAAGGAGAGGGTTGCTGAGGTGAGAACTTTATGAAGTTTATATTTTTATTTTTTAAGTAATGGCTAAAATATAGGTAAATTTGAAGAATATTCGCATATTTTCTTAAAGTACTATATTGAAGCTCTTTTACATTGCAAGGTAGTCAAGAGACTCGGTTCTCCTTTTAGTGCCCGAAATTGAGATATGGTGTGTTGAGTGAGAGAGCCAAGGAAATGATGAATAATTTATTCCTATGAGTGGGGATTGAACTGACTACCGTCGTGTATACTATGAGACTGCCAAACCACTGCCTCTACATTCTCGAGTAACAATAAGTTATTCTTCTAACATTGTAGTTAGCAGTTTAGTCGACATTTTTAAAATGATCTTAATAAACACCTTTTTTCCTCCAGGTGGTGGCCCACGAGCTCGCTCACCAGTGGTTCGGTAACCTGGTAACCATGAAGTGGTGGTCGGACCTCTGGCTGAACGAGGGTTTCGCAACCTTCATGGCGTCCGTCGGTATGGCGGCGGTGGAGCCCGCGTGGGATGTTGAAGTCAATAACGCGGTGGATCACACTTTGTCTGTCCTGGCGTTAGATGCTCTGGAGTCGTCGCATCCGGTGATTGTTCTTTTTTTTATTTTTGGTGTTAATATTAGCCATCAATATACGATAAATGTACACTTTAAATTGCCTATTATATAAAATAATGCTTAAAACGTAGTTTCTAATTATTTTGCAATATTATCAATACACATGTACATAATATTATGAAAGTTAATTAAATATTTAGCGCTTTTAATAGTTTCCATATTCACTGAGATCTCTTAACAAGTGTCTCAGCATTTCTCTATTAGTAATACCCTTCTCCCAGGTATCAGTGCCGCTGGACGACCCCAAGCGCATCTCGGAGATATTCGACACGATCTCGTACCGCAAGGGCGCGACTCTCATACGCATGATGACCATGTTCCTGGGAGAGGACGTGTTCAGGAAGGCCTTGCATAAGTACGTATTGGGTCGAGGAACTCTAAAAATATTGACAATTACTCTTCGTCGTGACTATTTTATTTAATCACGTATTCCTTCATCTACATATTTCAGCTACCTCACCAAGTACTCGTACTCCAACGCGGAGCAGGACGACCTGTGGTCGGAGCTGACTGCCACCACCCGGCAGCAGGGCGGCCTCGCCAGTGACGTCACCGTCAAGCAGGTCATGGACACCTGGACCAAGCAGACCGGGTACCCGCTGCTCACTGTCAGCAGGGATTACTCGGATAACTCGTTGATGTTGACACAGGTTCGATGTAATTTTTTATATTTAGCTTTTGTAAAAGCCCTCGTGTCGCAGTGACTGTAAGCTTAATAATTATTTATACCAATTTTGGAGGAATGTTGAGAACAGTGTCCCGATACGAGATTGAAGAAAAAATTACAATATTTATTGTAAAATTGAGCTTAAAGTTGAGCTGTGCTTAACTAGACGCAACGGTTTTGCTGTTACACCTTCCTATAGGTTTGCTATAAGTTTAGATGGTACACTCAACTCATTGCGAGGACAACAACCTAAAACACTTTTATATTTTGCTATACTGTTAAAATGTCAGGAGGGAAGAAACGACGACGACGACGACCACTTACACAATTTATTCATTTCACTTATCACACTTTTCACTGAGATAACACTTCACTTATACTTTACACTATATAAACTTATTAGGTTTGCACTCTAACTTTGCACATAGTAACAGCTCTACCGCTGACTTTACGTGCTAGCTTGTAGACAATCGCAACTGTCAAAACCCTCCCTTTATATAGCCATTCTCTCACTTTTATAAATAATTATGTGGATATTTCTATTTTAGTCTAAGCAAGTTACCCCAATTTAATAACTATTATCTTACAATACATACATATTATTGACTTACAATACTCACTTTAGTATTTTCTTACAAAATCTTAATCTAACAACTTATGACGTCACAGTATTCTAATTCCTTTTGAAATGTGTAACATCTTTTCTTATACTTTAATTATTATCGTCACTATAGAGGCGATACCTGTCCCTCGGCTCCTCGACTCGCTCGAGCTCGTCCTGGTGGGTGCCCCTCAGCGTGCTCTGCCAGGGCGAGGCCGCGCCGGAGCCCGGCGTGCAGTGGCTCCGCGAGCAGGAGGGCGTGTCGCAGGGACACAGGTTCGAACACGGCGCGAAGCCCGACCAGTGGGTGTTGTTCAACTATAATATGATTGGTGAGTGGGATTTTTTTCAATACTGCTTATATTATAAATGTGGAAGCTTGTGAGTATGAATGCTTGTTCCGGTTTTAAGCACTTTTATTTACTTTACTTATATATAAATATTAGTGTAGTCCAAGCGGGCGAAGACGCGGACGGGCCGCTACTTTGTTTATAAAAAATATATCAATTTATTTTATTTCTCAACTCTGGCAAATCAAGGCGCGGCGTTGAGTTCCGCTATTGATGGAATATATTAAACGCTCTTAATTAAACTATGTAATGACAATGCCTCACCCAGCCCCCTACCGAGTCAACTACGACGCCCGCAACTGGAAGCTCCTCACCAGCACGCTGACCAGCGAGGAGTTCCGCTCCGTGCCGACGCTGGGGCGGGTCCAGCTGCTGACGGACTCCTTCGCGCTGGCCTGGAACAACCAGATGGACTATGCCACTACTCTGGAGTGAGTGTGCTGTAGAATTATTTTTAATTTGTTCATTAGAAAACAGAATAAATGGTCTGATATCCTCAGCGCGGTGAGACCATTATTGATGACCGATTTCACAATATTAATATTTGACTTACTCGACTAGAGACAAGAAGATTTTCTATATAAACGTATTTTCGAGTAGAAATTGTATACGAGTACATGCCAGTGGCGAAGTGTCCATATGACACGATTCCCATCGAGTTACCTTTTGTAGATCTTATAATAATAATAAATTATTGACTTACAACAATATTACTATATTATTAGAAATATCAATTATCAATATTACACTCTCCGCCGCGTCCACCACTTCCAGGCTCGCCAGCTACCTGCGCCGGGAGACCGAGTACTCGCCCCTCAGCACCGGCCTCAGTGCGCTGGGGAAGATGGAGAATGTTCTCAAGAGGACTCCGGAGTTCGGCGCTTTCCAGAAGTACATGAGAAGGTTGATCACAGGCGCGTACGAGCGGGCGGGCGGGCTGGCGGTGAAGAACATTGTCAATGACGATGACCTGAATAGTGTCAAAATGCAGGCGAGTGGCGTCTTAGTGATAACACACTTTGTTTAGTGTTCTCTTTAATTTCTTAAGTTTTTATAAAGTAGAGTGGATATTTAAAAAAAATATAATATTATAGAATTGATTTTTTTATTTATCTCTATATTTGCATTTCAGGGCTTGACCAGCTCGTGGGCGTGCAGCGTGAAGGTGCCTGGCTGTGAAGAGAACGCCATGCAGCTGTTCCAGCAGTGGATGGACTCTGACAACCCTGACGTCAATAACCCGTGAGTTATTTATTTTTCTTGTAGATATATCTTTTGTTAATAAAGGCTGATTAAAGCCGGACAAGGTTGTATTGACTTTTTATATTATGTATATATATTTTTTTAATTTGTTTGTGTGTAATGGAATCATATTTATATTTTGGAATATTCAACTGAAATTCATGAAATGTATTGCATACAGCAAGTAGCCAGAAGGAGCTGGAGAGTTGTGGAATAGAATATTGAATTGCTTTTTGAATTTATTACTTCATTTTAAAAAAGAAAGTAGCACAGATTAGGCCGTTGTTTTAACATTATAACCACAACAAGCCACATACCCACAACAAACTAAAAGAGGTATATTAAGAGAAATATTTTAAATACTCCATTTTCTATAACATGACACGTTTATCTCGGGAGACACTGATGCTTCGTAAAGTATATATCATTTAATTAACAATAGCATCCCCTTGGACCTGCGCCGCGTCACGTACTGCGTGGCGCTCCGGCGCGGCGGCGTGCGCGAGTGGCGCTTCGCCCTCGCGCGGCGGCGCGCCTCCAACGTGGCGGCGGCGCGCGACGCGCTGCTCTCCGCGCTGGCCTGCTCGCGCGACGTGTGGATACTGGCGCAGTGAGTACACACACGCACACGCACACACACACACACACACACACACACACACACACACACACACACACACACACACACACAGTACACAAATTCAAATAATTTAATTCAAAATAAGAATACAAGATTAATTTTTTGAACGTCAAAAACAATCACCGGTACTTTTTTTTATATATTGATTTACAATTTTACAATTATCCATTCTCAAGGCGTGTGTTATCATTTACAAAATCATTAAATAAGTAATAACCTTTAACACACAAAAGTTTATCACATTTTTTTTAATTGTAAAGTAGAACATTCTCGCACGTTTTCTGGGATCCTATTGAAAATGCCTACACACTGTCCCATGATAGAATTACATACTCAATGCGATCGATTCACAGCCGCGGTAAGTTTTAGCCTGTTTCTAGTTTAATATTGTGTACATTACCGATTTTGGTAAACTGATTAATATTTTTTACATACATCACATTTTCAAGGATATACTGAGAAGCCACTTTCAATATATTGCTTTCTTTAAATTTAAGTAAGCTCAGTACTTTAACAATATTAATTTTTTAAGGATTCTTTGGTGCTTAAGTTATTTTCTGAGCAAATAGCTCGCTCCTACAAGAAAAAAATTTAGCTCCCTAAGTATAATGCTATAAGACAATACTAAGAAAATAGCTAAAGTGAGCTAAACCGAGCCGTTTCTACATTATTTAGTATTCTAATTTTTTTAACCGCAAAAGCTACTGAGCTAAGTCTATTCGCCAACCCATCAAGGTCCCCACTGTTAGAGTCAATGGCGATACCGAGAAATATCGTTAAATTAACAGGATCCGCGGCTTCATATTTTAATAGTACATTCGCTTCAACAGTTTTCTTCTTGGGTATTAGGAAAATGATTTTTTTTTGTTATTTTACTATTCAACAGTAACTTGTTAGTACTAAACCAAGGTACATTTTGTGGCGTTTTCATTTTAAAGAATAATGAAAACTAAATATGATAAGTAAATTTGTATTAAAAAGAGTAGAGGATCATGAGTAGACCCTTGTGGGACTCCTCTACCGATTAATGACCCCAGGGGATCTCTTGCCATTCCCATCAAACCCCTGAACCCTGTTAGCTAAATAAGAGGTCAGAAGATCGAGTGCACGTCCTCTTATGCCTTAAAGGTGTATCTTCATGATCAATGTAGAGTGCTGCACGCAATCAAATGCCTTGGACCGTTCACAAAACATGCCAAGAGCAGTCAGCGACTCCTCCCAAATGTCATAGATACTCTTTATAAGAGCTCCAGCGTCAGTATTAGAGCGACCTTTAGCAAAGTCACTTCTCATGATTTAAAAAAACATATTCAAAAATTTTACTCAATGCGGGTAGCACCTACCTATACATATATAACTTTGTATAACGATATATAATTGTATAACGATGTATGTGTATGTGTATATATGTGTATATATATATATATATATATATATATATATATATATATATATATATATATATATGTGTGTATATATGTGTATATGTATGTATGTATGTATTTATAAATTAAATTCAAATGTACATTTCTTTTGCACATTTTTGTCGCCCCACTATGTTTATCACCTTCACCCACTTGCACAGGTTGGCTGGAAGAAATCTCTCTTAGAGATAAGTCCACCTTTGCACACTTCTTACTCTGTACTATCTGCTTATTATGTTTTTGTGCAATAAAGTATATATAATAATACAGGTCGAAAATTGTTGTGATCTGATGAACTTCCCGATTTAAATATAGGAAAGTATGTCATACTAAATTTCATAAGGTCATTCCTGACCCTGACGTCACACAGTCATCACACTTTATCCAGTTATTAAGTGTAGCCGCGAGGCGAGGATCAATATTATATTATATAGATTTAAAAATAAAATCTATATAACATTTTTGTGCGCTTTGTTTAAGTAACGATTGAACTGGAATATCAGCGTAGACTGTTGTAAGTTTTTTTTTCAAAATCGTGGTTGCCATTCTTATACATAGCCTTTCCAGTCTAAAAATTTATTATGTTCCATGTAATTTTAATTTTATCTACAGATTTTTTATTTTATTTTTAATATATAAAGACTTACCCATGGAACTTACTTTTTTTAAATAATTTAGAACACGTGCTAATATAATTAATATATTATGATTCTTTGTGGTTATATGTTTTTTCACCGTAAGAGTTCTTACAGCCTTCGTCTCTTATGGATTCCCACAGTCGCCCAATCATTAAATGACAAGAAATCCCCGGAATTAATTGTTTTAGAAGTAAACATAGCATTGAACTCATTTTTAATAATATTGCAATATTTCCCATACAACAGGTTGGGTTTATTATTATCATATTAGAAGTAGCAGCGGAACCTCTCCCCAGCTTACTCTAAGGTCGGCCCCGCAGGTACCTGGAGTGGGCGGTGACGGAGGGCTCCGAGGTGCGCCGCCAGGACGCGGGGGCTGCGCTGGCGGCGGTGGCGCGCTCCACCGTCGGCTACTACGTCGCCAGGGACTTCATCTACAACAGGATTGCCGACATTTATGATGCGTGAGATCCTCGTTTGCTTTCAATCTCTTATAAAGCGTAGCACTTGTAGAGCGATCGTTGTGTTGCGGTTGCTTGAGAAATATATTAAATTATGTTTCAGGTTCCGCGGCCAGGACAGACGTATCGGCGGAATATTGAAAGCTTTATTAAGTCAATTTACGACCGAGAAGGAACTCGACGAGGTGAGCTTCACGCACTAACCCGCATAATATCACGCAGTTTTCTAACTTTTTGACATAAAAATGCCAAATTTCTTGCCTCTCGGAGCCGACTGTATAGCGACATTAACTCTCTAACACTCTCTCTCTCCCTCCTTTCAGTTCCTAGATTGGAAAGAGAAGAACGCAAAATACCTCACAGAATCGAAACTAGCAATATCTCAGGGCGTCGAGAACGCGCGCATTAACATCGACTGGTTGAAGAAGAACAAGAAAATTGTTGTCGACAAGCTTCGAGAATATTCTCTGTAAGAATAATAGTAAGAATATTTATTATAATGTATTGTAGCTGCTTATATTGCTTATATAATGTATTGTAGCTAGCTATATATATATATATATATATATATATATATATATATATATATATATATATATATATATATATATATATATATATATATATATATATATATATATATATATATATATATATATATATATATATAAATAAGTTTTTTTTTTATTTACTTATTTTGGAACATGCTGTATTACATATCATTTATTTGGTAAAACAAGTATATGTAATTGTCACAAAATTTAAAACACTTT
The DNA here is from genome assembly GCA_037127375.1 of Dione juno. Classification (NCBI taxonomy): domain Eukaryota; kingdom Metazoa; phylum Arthropoda; class Insecta; order Lepidoptera; family Nymphalidae; genus Dione; species Dione juno. Next base: position 7,076,005 of record JAXRJS010000014.1, read on the forward strand.
TTTAATATATATATTTTTTTGTAATCCGTAGCATATTATTGTTTTAATAATAATAATGTAATGTAGTTGTTATTTTAGTGATTCGGGTGTAGTATATGTTACAAAAAACGCAGCTTCGGAATACTGTTAATGCAAGTGCTAGAGAACTAATATGTAGTAGAGGTATTGTCTTTGTATTTTTGTAGGCTTTTACTTAATTATTGATTCATTGATGTATTTTTTTTTAATTTAGAAATTTGACTTTTATATGTAATTCTTCTTTTTTTGTAAATATTATGCAGTAATTATTGTGAATATACTATAAAATTGTTATAAAATTATAATATTCTTGGAAATTAAACAAAAGTAAGCATTTCTTTAAAGAAACTCTATCTAATTATTTTTAAATATATATTTTTATATAAAATCTGGTCCGACGCAGCGCCCCTCCCCCTCCCCCCCCCCCCCCCCCCCAGCGGCGCGCGCGAGGTGGGAGTCGCAGCCGGTGTTTCTGTCCGCTCTGTACGCAATACACAACATTACAAGAACTAAATTTACAACACCCTATATACTGTAATTATTTTATTACTTTTTTTAAAGTTTAAAGTAAAATGTATTTATGAAAATTGTTACTTAATGAAATATCAATTTGAGACAACCTGTATGAATTTACTTTTATTTATTTATAAGTAAATGACAACTTAAGTATATTTAATGTCGATTAAATGTAACTAGAGTACTAATTGACGTCTCTGAGTGTTGTTGAACTAATTCGTTTTGAATATTAATGCTAATTAGTCATTCAATTACCAAGTGCATAATATATTCTCCGTCCAGTGCTAGCTAGTACAGTACTGCTTTAAATAAAACTAGACTTTAAATTTATTATTGTGTTAATTTACTATCGGAACATATTTTTTTATTGTTTTTTTTTTGTTATATTTTTTACATCATTTATCGAAACCACAAATAAAATTAATTAAAAAATAATTTTTTTTATTATTATTTACTTCCCTTTCAAGCAATACTTTTGACAGAAAGTCGAGAATGCTACGTGCCCTAGTGCCTGGTGCCTGGTGTCTAGTGCCTGTATTCTACCTGCCTCTAAAATTACATAACATTATAAAAATTAAATCTCCATTATTAATTATTTTGATGAATTTACATATCTTATATATTTGTTACATTTTTAGCGTCTTGTACCTCATAAAATACAGAACACTGATTTTGACGAAATTTGAAATGGAGAGAAACTTTAAGTAGCATGGGCTACTTTTTATGGCGAACAAAGGGGTAAAATGGACTCTTAAATTTTGTATGTAAAATATCATTATTTTTCTAGTGAGAGATATGAAATTTGGTTTTCTATAACATTTAAACTAAAATGTATAAATACATCTTTAAAATGTTTGGGAAACCATCAAAACCGCTATACTTATGTCTGACATTGTTTAAACTCCTCAAAATATCGTCCTCCTAAGTATTCTTCTATAGGTATTTATGTATATCCCAAATTAATGTACATCCGTGCGAAGCCGGGTCGGGCCGCTAGTACTATATAAATTAGTAATTAATATAGATATAGTTCGGCTTAGCAGCCTGCCACTGAGCAGCCGATTATGACAGTCCACTTCGGTTGAGCCGAACGCCGTCTTCGAGGAGAATTAACGTGTAGGTTTTGTACAGTGATTTAGCAAAAGAACAATTATTAGTTAAACTGAACCAAGCTCTACTTTAACTAAGAGTGTAGTATACTATACTCGGTATCGATATTTGATGTATTTGTGATTATTCATAGCATTTGATGTGATTCTGTACCAAGCGGCTGTTTGTCTGAACTGACATTATAACTCAGGTCATTATACAATGTATGTATTTGGGTGGAAACTTATTGAAATATATTTATATGAAAATACACAGCCATCGCTAAACAACAGCTGCCAGCGACACTCAACTAGTTAATAAATCTGCCACCAGTTCACAGAGGAACCTCAGCGCTGAGAAGAATTGGTGAAAGAAACTCAGCAGTGGAAACCAGTATTAACCAGTATTAACCAGTATTAACCAGTATTAACCAGTATAACCAGTATTAACCAGTATAACCAGTTCACTTACACCAAACATGTGAACCCTGTGACGCCTGGCTGGCTGTAACAATCAGTTGTGTCAGACTTGTCATACACCCAGTACCACGTCGTAGACGTACAGTGGTAGTTATATCTGTTCACAGTTATACAGTTCAAATAGGTGCCGACATGAGTTATCTGTAAAACATACCTTAACCGAACCAATACCATACTGGGGAAACATCAAATTTACCCAGAAGAGATGAAGACCCTCACAGCAAAGACAATACGGCAATCCTTTGCAGAAATCTAATCTTGACTGTGAACTGTAGTGTGCGGAGATCACAATAGACCAGCAATGGTCACAGTGATGCTGGCCTGAACAGCCCTGCAAAGCCGCAACTAGGAAGAATAGAATATACATCTTAAATATCTAAAACGTTACCATAAAGCCAATTAGGCTATAATATTAATTATACACAAGAACATTTTACCGCTAATTTCTCGTACAACATCAAATAAATATGGCGGCAGACGCTTTATGTAAATTATTAGTATATTAGTTTACCTTACGAAACATATCCATGCCTTTATATTCTATACTAGCGACCCGCTCGCGGCTTCGCCCGCTTATGTTAGCTAGATTGCATTGGTTTTAAAATTTTATATAATTTCTCGTGGTCTTTTTGTAAGTCCTCTATTGTTCTATCTATTATTAAAAATCATGATTAATATACCTACATGTATCTTGCACGTATGTATATATTAAAACGTAAACGTATATATAATTAACATACATATAGTCTGTAAGCGGACTATGTTCTAGCTTTTCTATTTGTAGCGCAAAAACACATGTATATATATATATATATATATATATATATATATATATATATATATATATATATATATATATATATATATATATATATATATATATTATATATATATATATATATATATATATATATATATATATATATATATATATATATATATATATATATATATATATATATATATATATATATATATATATATATATTGTGACTCTTAGCATGCCAAATTTAATTCACTTCTCTTCAGTAATTTAAATAATTTAAATTTATTACTTTTTCATTTATTTTCCGGGAACAGCATGGAATACCGGGATAAAAACTAAATGTATGTGGGTCGGGACTGTAAGCTATTACTATACAAAAATTCCTTTATTTCTGTCCAGTACTTTTTGCTTGATTGGAGGACAAATGAACAGACATATAGACAGAAAGACAGACAGACAGACTGACAGATAAAATTCTGCTGAGTTGATTTTAAGCTTCTGTTATCGATATATTAGCCGACCCAATAATTTTTTTTAAATATTTTATCTACAGAATTGACTTTTCTGTTTAGGTTATTATTTATTAATAATATTTATCTTTACACAGCACTATACTTACCAACAAATAGTCTCATGCATCATACCAGCCTCGATTATTTCAATAATAGTTGTATATTCCATCTCGGTATTTTTATAATATGACTATATGGCTTAAATATTAAATAAGAAATAAAATTGAAATCAATTGATTATGTATTAAAACTTATGTAAGAATTTTCATATATCCAATATTGACATGACGTTCCCGCCATTCCTTCCTTTCACTTTTTTTCTCATTTGTTACCATACTCTTACTGTCTATAACTCATTCAAGTAAGTAAAAATATTAAATATATTAGCAATATACATATATATATTTACACAAAATTTAGTAATATAAACAACTATTGTGAATTAAAATTACTATTTAATTAATTGATTATTAATTATTAATAATAAAATTTATATTTTATAATTTTTTTAAGCCTTTAGGTTTTTTTAATATTACATATATTATCTATGCGTGAATATGACCGTAAATTTAAGTTCGTCGATTTTCATAAGTTTTTCTTTAATATTTATTATATTTTTTTCATAGTATTTTCCTTAGCGGAACATCATGAAGTTGGTACCGAACCCTCGGTATGCGAGTACCACTCACACTTGACCGATGGTTTCTTTTAAACATTTTATTATTAATTTCGCAGAGATTTCATGGAGTCCGGAGATGCTTTAGCGATGATAGTCAAAGATGAATCAAGAAGGCTTCACACACAACCGTACTGTTATGTCTACACAATATTCATTCTATTTAAAATTACGTGGTAAATGTGTATAAGATTTCTTAATCGTTGTATGTAAATAGTTATTTTTTATTTCAATCGTGGTTGTTATAAATATGTCCTTTATTAAAATATAGTAAAAATATATATATCTATTTTTATTAATCAAATATATAAAATTAGTCATGTTTAGTATCAGTCAGCTTAGCTGTAGCTTGCCGGTTCCGTGCCGATTCGTGAGTATTACAGAAGCTGTACTGCTGTGGAGATACGATATCTTCGGAGGATATGCGGAGTAAGGTTAGCTGGCCAAGTGAAGAAGTACACAGAGCGGCCTGCCATTCTAATTTATCATTAGGTACCATAAGTATGGATGACATAGTATGAATGAGGACAGTAAGAATCTAAACAGGCGTAACTCAAAAAAGCAAAAAAAATCTGCAACGATTTTTAATTTGAATTTTTTATTAAATTTTGTATACAGCGTGAGGAAGCATATTATAGGAGTTATGTCTCATTATTTATATAGCTTTCAAAGTTTAATCGTTGCAGCTTTTACTTTTTTTGAAATTAATTTGTATTAAGCCTGTATAGTTTACTCAGCCTGCCATTAATACGGCCATTTTCTTTCCTTCCATTCAAAATACATTAAGATGGGGTAACTAACTAACCGCTCAAATATTAAACTTTCAAATTTTAAAAATACAGGTACAGTTCCAAACAACTAATCCTCTTCCTCTTTCCCTCAATGCTGAGGATCGCGCCCACGTGATCATATCCTCCCTTCAGAGGGGACTGCTCGATACCAGCTACTGCCTGCTCCACTCTTGATAGCAACTACTAGCAACTTGAAATGCCCCAGTTTTGATAGAGGTCAAAGAGGCTCGCTTCGTCAAAAGTGGCATACACACCATTTAAAATGGAATTGTTTAATTTGTTGAAACCAGTTATATAAATTAGTAGATATTGAAGTAAAGAATTTAAACTTGAAATTTCATATATTTAAGTTAGCTCTTTTAAATATTCTTTAATCTTAAACCGTCTGAATAAATTAAAAAAATATTTCGAGGGAGTGACCGCGTAGAAATCGAATACATTTACTGTACGTAGTTTGACATTTAAAAAAAATATAAAAATACGTTAATGCATTTTTTTACAATTTTTTTCAATTTTTTATTAAAAAAGAATACTATGGAAAAATAATATTCTGTACGAGTATATCAAACAACTAACTTTGTTTGAACAAACAATATACATACAGATAATTAATAAATCATTTATTACAAAAGTCACATACATTTATAAGGCACAGATACACTTAAGCCTAACACCTAAAAATATATATATATATATATATATATATATACATTATTAGGTAATAGTAAAAAATATTATTTTACGAATACTATTAAAAATATCACAATTCCATAATCAATTCCATTGCATCGCATTATTAATATTAATTTAAAAAAAAGACAAAAAAAAACGTATAATAATATTAATGGCAACTCTAAATAATGTATACAGACAGTAAATCTAAACAATATTATATTCATCTTTACATATAGTGTTTAAGTCATTGTTCTATGATATTTAATTTAATTGTGGGTTCAGATCCCATTCGGGTATCTAAATCAAATCAATATATACTTCCAATAAAATTATAAAAATGGCAGTACAAGCAACAGCTTCACGCTGTATCCCGCATGTGGCAGGATAGACAGAGGGAGCCTAGTGTCTAGACTCTCCGTCCCCACACACACTTTGGTTACAATAATTCTAACGCAACCATTCCCCCGAGCGTGGATCGAACCCAGAACTACGTTTACAAACGCTTCATAAAACAGTCAAGTCAAATAACATTTTGAAACATAACCATAAGTTATTTTCATTTCTATTTCTAAAATCAATTCATTTATCCAAACGGACGTCACAATTAAATTTGTTTTTTAACTAATTTATACATTTGTCTTATATCTTATATAAATAACAATTATTATATCAATATTTTTATTTAATATATAAATCATTTCATATTATACTATTGAGAGATATAAGCTATTTTATAGTAAATTTTTATAGTAAAATACACTTTAATTTTAACAAGCTATAGATTCAAACAAAACTTTACTTGAGACATAAATATTTTGATGATATGAATAGCCATAAAAAATCAGATTCAATTGAATCAATTGATTCAAAGTTTAAGATTTAAATCAATTACAGCGCAACTTATGTTATTCAAAATACAAACAAATATAACACTCCTTATAATAAAAAAAAGTGGAATCTAGCTTCTTCTTCCTTAATAAGACAGTCAGATTGACAACAATGACGTCATAAGTGACCATCAACTAAAATATCAAAATTTCGGTAAAAATGTATATTTTAGCAATAAATTCTTTAACATATATATAGAAAATATCGCTCATTTAATTTATTAATTCACCTTTCATACATTTTTCAGTCAATTATTTTGTGCACTAACATCATCGTTTGTATAGACATATATAAATTTAAAAACATTGAAAAAAAATCTAGATTTTCGTTTCCTTAGAAGTCTTGAAAATAATGTTATATTTTTTTTTATTTACTTTGACAAATATGTTTCTATTTTAGATCTGATTAAAAAAAAAGAGTCTATCGCCCATTTAAAAATAAAACCCCTATAATATTATTATATGTATAAAATGTACTTAAGCTCAGGTCCAATTTATTGCTTTATTCACAGATTTATATCAAATTATTTAATTTTCTTTGCCAAATTATATACATATATATGTATGTATGTACGTGTGTCTATATTTACTCATCTGTGGAAACATTAGGTCTATTAACATTCCTCCGTTTCCTGAGCGTTCCCAATATTTGTAGCATTTCCTTGACAGCTTCCGGCTGGTCGTCTTTAGGTTTCTTCTCCATGAAGTTTTCTCCAGTGGATTTCAGCTGAAACTTGCCGCCTTTTATTTGGTCCACTATGGCGTCTATAGCGCCACCTGGTGTCATTGAGAGAGCATTAAGTAAGTGGAAAATGTTCATATATATATATATATATATATATATATATATATATATATATATATATATATATATATACATGTTTTTTTTCGGTTGTGAGTTTAATTCTGTAAGCCTACTGACTTACAATCGCTGTCAGCAGTGGAACATGTGAGGTGGTACATTAAACCGTCGCCGTTCATTTTAACGAGAAGAGAGAGAGAGAGATGTAATATATATTTCAATGTATGAATTCTTTTTGACTATCAAATTATTAGAATTAAATCAATGAAATATTCTGTCATAAATATGAATTATATTAAAATCAATTAATGAAGCACTTTTCTGTACAAGGCTCTCTGATGTCACTCAAATTCGAAATACGTTGAATATTTTTTTCAAAATTTTGTACAGTAATATAACTCACCCCCATTCTGCTTTGTTTTCTTCAATTGCGCTCCTTTACTCGCTAGCATATCCGCCATGTCCTCGACACTCGGGGCCGCGGAGCTGTACACCGTGGGGGGAGGGGGCGGAGGGGGAGGGGGAGGCGGCGGCAGCGAGGGAGGAGGAGGGGGTGGCGGCGGGGGGAGAACGGCAGCGGGAGTAGGAGTGGGGGAAGGTGGCGGGGGTAGTGTTTCTTGGCTGTGAGGTTGTTCTCGCGTTGGTTCTATAATGGGGTAAGATATAATGAATGTTTCTATTTTCTAGATTTACTCAGAGGTCATTTAATGTTTAATGGCGTTAAACTTTTAAATTTATGACTAGTAAAAATATAATAGATTCTTACCAATAACCTCCTCTTCAACAACATCTTCTGTAACCTCCTTGACTTCTACAATATTCTCTTTCTTCTCACTGCCACCGTTTTCAAAATAGCTAATTCTGGACAGCACATTAGATTTCTTCGGTTTCTTCTCCATTTCCGCGAGCCTCTTCTCCGCTTTCTCCGCCCTTTCTAGAGCCTTCTGCGCATCTTCCTCGGCCAATTTTATTTTCTCCTCCCATAGTAATATGTCAGTTTCTTCGTGCTTTTCTGCCAGTTTCAGCTGTTATAAAAAATGTTATTGATGAAATTTAGGTAACAGTTCGGAGTTGTATTTCTCCTCAAAATATATTTATGTGTTTTTTAAGCTATAAAGATCAATATTAAATTGTTTGACAGATGCATGATTATCACGGTACTGTGGACTAATAATCATATTAGTTCGTTCTACACATCATTACAGAAATACATACAGACACATACACACACACACACACACATATATAAAAATACGGTTCAATTACTTTTTTTTCATGAATGTTGACAATAACTTTTATATCTATATTTAAAAACAGCCATTACTGTTTTATTGTAAATTCTTGATAGTATTACAACATTATATAGAAGAGAGAACTCTCAATTAGTCTAAAAATGTTTGAACAAGAGAAGAGAAGGTTTCCATACCTGCAGCTCCTCGAGCTGGTCCTTGTGTCTCATGGCTTGGTGTTCCAGGGCGTCCCGGAGGCTGTCCACCTCTCCCAGGAGGAGCCCGAGTCTCTCATCAGGACCCAGTTCTCCCAACTCTCCCAGGAGCAGGGCGCTTTGATGTGCGAGGACTTTGGCGCGCTTTTTGGCGTCTCTAGCTTCGGACTTGTACCTGATGATGCGATATACAAGATACATTTGAGGTTATGTTTACATTATTCTATCAGGAGAGACGATTATCTTTATAGTGTACTTCTTTTATATCTTCTTTTCTCCAAGACACAAATGATTTATCATAAATATTTTACTGAGTGAGAACAATTAAAACTAAAATCATATAATACTTGCGACCCGCTCTATGTTATAAGCAATCACATTATTCATGTTCCGTATAATCCAATATATGCTTTTTTAAATATCCCCGTAATAATTGGTGCAGCCGTTTCAGAGATTAACGGAACGGAACAAACAGACAGACACACAGACAAAAATTGTAAAAATATTATTTCGGCATATATACAGTATATACATTCAAAAGCATTTAGTAAAAAGCGGTTATTTTAATATTACAAACAGACACTACCATTTTATTATATATATATACATAGATTAATTTAATTCTGTAAAAATTCTAAAGAACAAAGAAAGCAGAAAAGTTAAACTACAATTGTATACCAATCTTTACAATTCCCACTAATAATAGTATATATAGATATATAAAAAAAAGGTCTCACGTCTCCGCCATTTCCCTATCCTTATCCGCGTCATGCTTCAAGGCGGCCATCTCGTCCAGCAGTAACTTGGAGACGCGATGGTGTCTCTCCAGCTGCCCTCGGACTTCTTCCAATTCCTTTTGCTGCTGTATGGTCTTCTCCTTCTCCGCCTCCAAGTCCTGAAAAATGATCAATATATGGTCACAATTTCAAGTAGTTTTTACCTGAATGTTGGCTGGCGGTCTCGACGCCGCGCCTCGTCTTTCCAAAGCGAGGAAAAAGAAAATTATAAATATTTTCGAACGGGAAGCGTTAATAATCCATATACGTATGGATATTACGTATATATAAGGTAAAAACCGTTTGAGTAATTATTTAGTCATATTATCAGAATATTGTGCTACTATTACAAAGAAATTGAAGTTAATTGTTCAACTTTTGAGAATTGCTCGCAATAATGGAGGAACTAAATTAAGGCAGTTTAAATTATTTTACATACACACATACGCACATACATACATATATATCTTCACGCTTTATCCCTAGCGAGGTAGGCAGAGAGATCGGAGTTCCAGACGCTGCGGTCCCTGCATACCTCTTCCGCCTCGTCCACTGTCATTAACCTCTTCATACACGCTCTCCGGGGAGTCCTCATTTTTTTTACGTGACCTTCCTCCAGTATGTTATAGTATCTTAGAAAATATAAAAAAAATCACCAACCTGTGTAAGTTGTACGTTAATTTCATGAGCCTCGAATTCATGGAGTCTCGCTGTATTGACTTCTGTCTGGAGAGTTGCTATTTGCTCGGAGAGCTCGCTCACTGTGCGCTTCAGGAACTCTACTTCTTCGTTGCTGCTGGTGTCTGATGCTGAAGAGGATATTTAGACTTGTTTCAGACGTGATTTTTTTATATATTGTTTTATAAAAATCCTAATTTATTCATATCTTTGATGATTATAATTAAATGAATATAAAAAAAAATAAAATACCAAGACCACAGTATAGTGATAGCGTGTCAATCGACTCAAAATTATCGGTTATTGGTTCAAAGCCCACTGGGGGATATATATATATATATATATATATATATATATATCTATATATATATATATATATATATATATATATATATATATATATATATATATATATATATATATATATATATATATATATATATAAATGGCAGACGGCGGGACGCTCTTTTGCTCTTTTGTTTGTTTATATTAAATATACCTATTATTGAGCTTTGTTTATTAATTGACGCATTTTCCTCACTTTATCTATGGAAGCGTTAAAAATGAATCATTGGATGAATAATTTTATTCCTAAGTCGAGACACACTCGTACGAGTAGGTAGGCACATGTGATTCAATTACGATAGCGTTAGCTGTAATACGTGCTTGCTAATAAAGCGTATTGTCGGGGATATACGAAGGTCACAGGTTCGATGCTCGATTCAATGGGAAAATAAAACATGTTTATTTCACGCTTTATCCCGCACAGAAAGACGGGCAGAGGTCGTTTATTGTTATCTACTGTTTGCTGACTAAGTGAATTGAATTTGAATCCACATCAATCGGGCTCACAATCTGACGCTGTTCCACAACGCTACGACGGCGAAACAATAATGCTTCAAATAATATTTATGTTAAAAACTAGACCTAAATATTATCTAACATACGCGATATCTATTATACAGGAAGAACGTCGAAAACGGAGAAATAGGTCACTACTGTTTAATTAATAACGTGTGAAATGAATGAAATTACAGTTTTAATAAGAAGTTAAATCACTTCCTCATACACTAATACTATTCATATTAGATGTATGTATGAGTGTGTGGGTGTATGTACATATGTACATATGCATGTGTACGTGCATGTATGTCACATTTACATAGAAATTGAACTGTAATCTAATCAACTATAGTTAAATAACTTGACTCAATATTAGTTTCATAAGCCCGTCGTGTCTCAGTGGAACAAAGTGCTATGATTGTACACGCGGTATTCGTAGGTTCAACCCCCGTGGGGAAGAATGGGGAATTATTAAATAAAAAAAATATTATTATTTCCCCGTTCTGATGGATGAAATCGGACGGAAAGTTCGATAACGGATTGT